>CM024721.1:17335020-17545601 GCA_014182545.1 Eucalyptus globulus | reverse complement strand
TAAAATCTGAGTCTTTTTGCTTATTGTCACTTTCTAGTTGAATAGAAACATCTTCAAATGTTCTCCATAGATGCTCTACATGAAGCTTCACCTCTTTTCTAATATTTTCCTCCTATATACCTATAGATTCAGTAACAACTTTCTCTTTTCTAGTATGGAATTTTTATCAAAAGTAACATCCCTACTAATCATAAACTTTGATGATTGAGGGTCAAAACACCATAACCTATATCCTTTAACCCCCTTTGAATAACCAACAAAAATACACTTCTTGGCCCTAGGTTCAATCTTACCCTCTTTTAACATGATAATAAGCAAGAGAGCTAAATATTTTTAAACTAGAATAATCATAAGGTTTACTTGACCGTACCTCATTAGGAGTCTTACACTTAATTGTGGTCCAAGAAGAACAATTCATCAAAATAACATGCCATGTTCACTAGTTTAGCCTAGAAATCTTTCCCAAGTTCAATATTATAGAGTATACAACTAGCTCTCTTTAAAATTGAGTGGTCCATGCGCTCTGCTACCCCCATCCTACTAAGTTGTGTACCTGACTAGTTGATGTTCATCAATCCTTGAACTTTCACAATATATCTTGAAATCATCTTCGAAAAACTCAAGACTAATGTCTGTTTTGAGACGCTTTATCTTCTTCCCAATTTGATTTTCAATCAACATCTACCACTTCTTGAACATATAAAAAAAATGTTACTTTTACACTTAAAGAAATAAACCCAAACTTCCTAGAAGAATTATCAATAAATGTCAGAAGATAACTACACCGCCCTTATATTTTATCTATGCCAATTTCCACAAATCGGAGTGGATATAGTTAATTGTGCCCTTTGTCGAGTGCATCCTAGTATTGAAAATAACTGTGCGTTACTTCTAGAAAACACAATGGTTGCAAAAATTAAATGAGACCATATGATCCCCACAAAGTAAACCACGTTTACTCAAGATAGTCATTCATCTTTCGCTCATGTGGCCCAACTACATATGTCACAACATTGATTTTTCATAATTTGAAGAGGATGATGTATTTAAAGAACCAACAATGGTATTTCCTACAAAACGTAAAGGTTGTTATTGTCACGCCCCGATCCTCAGGCACACGCACATCCCTTACCTTTGGTGGATTTTAAAATGCAATATCCCAGAACTAAGTATTGACGACCCTTTCATTTATATATGCACATGCGGAAGCAATTATAAATCCCCAAACAATAAAACAATGGCATAGAAAAGCATGCCATATTTTTCATACTGAAATTCTCAAATATTCTCTTTTTATACCCATCTCATAGTATTCCACAATACTATATATACATAAGTCTGATCTAACATTTATTCACATGCAAGGTCTGACAAGACAGGATGGGATCTCAGTCCTCATCCGGGTCATACTCAGGGTCATCCTCGGGGTCCTCCTCCACATACTCCTCTTCGGGTTCCTCAACAAGGATCTCCTCGTCAGATTCCTCCTCCTTAGGCTCCTCATCAAGGTCCTGAAATGGCTATCCAATAACCATTGAGACCACGTCTCAGCAAGTTCTACCCCTTAAGACCCGATTAGTAAACTAATACACCTTAGGGATGCCTATGCACAACATGAGTCAGAGGACTTTCATTGGTCTTAGGTTCCACCTGCATATTAGCATAGATCAAATAGGCATCCAAGCAATCACATCACTAATCGAAGCATCGATCAAATCGACTTAGTAGATTACACGTCAACAAGACCACTCACGGTCATTTTTATTCGATCAATCAATTCACATCATCAGAATGAACTAATAAACAATCGACCTAGTCGATTACATGTCATCACGACCCATGCTTGGTCGGCACATTCAATACTATCTATGAGTCCGACCATAGTCCAGGACTGCTCACTCTAAGCTGATATATAGATAGTATAGCTCGCACTAAGCTGATAGGGTTAAGGTATACTGCTCTCACTAAGCTGATATAAAGCTCAATTAAATAAACAAACTGCACCACGATCATCATCATAAAATCCCGGTCACTAGCCATCCCAGTTGAATTTTCGAAAAATAAATAATGAAATAATTGATTTGAAACATAATATTTAATTCCTAAAAATTCCACTTTTGCCCGAATTGCCTAATTAACACCTTATAAGGGTTGGGAAAAATCCCAAGAAACATCCAATAAATACTATAGGTAATTCTCTATCTAAGTATACTAATCAAACATCTAATATGCAATGCAATTAACTAATAATTGCTAATCAATTCTAATCTAACCACCTAATTACACTTAACTAACACTAATCAACCTTTAAGTATAATTAGCAAACTAAGAATGCATTAGTGAGTAGAACTCACTTGGTAAACACAAAGATCGAAAACCACGACGGCGACGCGACAGCGGCTAAACTTGGGCCGACTTGCTTTGCGGGCCCAAGATGGGCTAGACTTGCTGGGCCACGCTGGACTGGACTGACCTCAAGGAGCTGTACAAATTGTTAAAATCGTGGGCCAAATTACTGCTAAAGGATGGGCCAAATGCTGGGCTGCAATGCGCTGAACTTGCTGGTCGAAATTGCTAGATCCGTGGGCTGGAGACACAGGCCCAAGACTGAAGACGCTGGGCTACTCGCTGCAAAGAAGATGGGCCGAAGACACTGGAATCTGCTGGCTTTGCTGGCCCGAAGACTGAATTCTGTTGGGCCAAGGAAATGCGTGAATTGCAGGTGACGATGGTGAGCTGGCAAAGAAGAAATCGTGGACTGCTGCTTCATTCGGTGCTGCCCGCGTGAGGAAGGAGCACGGGTCAACAGAGGGCTTCGGCTGGTTTGTTTGCTGACCGAACTTGCACATGCCTGGGCTGATTTGAGAAGAGGCTGAACTCACAGGATTCAACTGGACAGCTACGGCGAGGCTTCACCAGACCATTCGCTGGCGCGGACTGCTTGCTCGGGCGTGGACTGGAGAGAAGCTCGCCGTTTGTGTTGCCTCTGTGCTGGTGACGCTCGAGCTGAGGGAAACACAAGGGCGACATGCCACGAGGCAGCTGGCGTCGGGGCGTGCAGCTTCGTTGGCTAGTGGTCAACGAAGAGCTCCTGTTGGCTTCGTTTGTTGACCCAAGCTGGTTGAACTGAAGACGCGCGGTAGCTGACACACGAATGTGGGAGAAAAAGATGGGGTCGGTGGAGCTGCTTCACTAACTCAACGAGGCAGCTTCGGTTGCTGGATCTGCGTTGGCAAAGGAGAGAGGACACGGAGTAGCGTCGTCGTTGGCCGCGTGGCTGAAGATGGCTGCATCTAGTGGAGCTCCGTTCGGTGGTCTTCAACGCTGCTTTGTTGACTAGACCAAGTGTAGACGCAGCTAAGTGGTAGCGTGGAGGAGAGATCGAAGTTGACGTTGGGGGATGGGTTGCGAGCGAAAAATGAAGGTGGGCTAGTAGCAATTCGGCAAAGGCTGAGGTTGAAGTTCGGTAGAGAGGATTTTGTCGCCCCTCAGCTTCGAGGAAACAAAATTAAAATGAAAGATCAGCGGGGGCAGCTGGCATTAGAGGGAAAGGGACGTGCGGGAGGTCGGCGACGAAGATGGAGGGCAGCTGTTCGGCGTGTTGGAGAAGCCACGGAGAGGAAAGAAGTCAGCCACTTATCCAATCCATTAATTGCATTTCCTCTTAATTCTTTCTAGGATAAATTGAATCCATAAATTCACCAAATTGATGCCAAAATGCAGCCCTATGCCCAATCCGAATTTCACTCAATTTTGTTGGTCTTCAATTTCTTCAATAATTTTCCAAATTCGACATCATGTCTTGATGGAGAGAAAGGCCACAAAATTTCTACAAGTCTCCTTTGCCATATAGCTCGGTTTGCAAGTTGAAAATTTCTTCAATTCGGCCAATCCGAATTTATGTTAATTTTCTGCAATGTCCGAATCGATTTTCTATAAAAATCTCGGAATCTCTGAAAAAATATTCTGAGACTAAGTTGACGTTCCTAAAATAGTTCGTGACACCACAGAATCTTCAATTTCTGAAATCGGACTCAATTGACAGTTAATTTCACTCGAGCGCGTTTTTTTTGTGACCTAGGCTACCAGGTAGTTTTAAGAACTTTTTAGGACAAATGACCCGTGGTCGATTTTCTTCGAGCCATGATGAGCCCACTCGACACATTGGCGATTCTCGATTATCGTGAAAATCTCTAGATTCAAATACGGACATAGGGTACCAAAACGATAGTAAGATCAAGTTAGTGCTAGTCAATGAGAATTTTCCAATTTAGTGGTGTCACCCACGATCGGTCATTCATCTCAGTCGAACCGACCTATCTCTAATCTTAATTCGATTTTTAACTGTGCCGTAATGATCTCTAAAGATGAGCATGGTCGAGAAATCGATTCATGGTCGAATTCTCAAGTCTATCTATCTTAAAATCCTTAATAGCTTACCCAGCTAGTCTAGTTATCTTGTGAGTGGCCAACTCAGAGAAAAACTTTGTAGTCGCATCGATGAAATACCCAATTTAACCAATTGAAATCAGAGTCTGAAAATCCAGATGTCACAACTCTTCCCCTCTTATAAAAATTTCGTCCTTGAAATTTAAACCTTTACCAATCCTTAAAGAAAAGGTAGGGGTGTTGTCCTCTCATCGAGTCTCATTTTTCCACGCTGCTTCTTCAGTCTCGTGGCGTTGTTCGACCACTTTGACCAAGAAGACCATCTTTGTATACAAAATCTGCTTTTTCTAAACCAACAACCGAATTGAGCTTCTTACACATGACACGATGTCATTCACATCTGACTCTAATCACGACAATTGCAATCATTGATTACTGAGCTTACTTTAGCCTGTGATCTTTATTCACTTCACTTTCTTTTCACCCCTGAAAATCTATACTCTATGTTATGCACTGCTTAAAAAGGAACTCTCTGAAAATTCTGCCAAACTTGTAACCTCTGATCTAGATTCGAAAAATAATTCCTCCTCGGCAATCCATGCTGGTGAATTATCTAATGTACACACACTTCAATATACCCATTCAAAATAAGATTTATTCGTACCGTACCAAAGTGGACCAATTCCATCTATCGATTGACCACTATCCTCAAATGGAATCAGTACTCCCCCGACTCTTTAGTAAGCCTACCACAATGTTCCATTGTGATATATAATCATTCTCACTTAGGACTCAAATGATGGTAAAAGTCCTCCTGGTTTGCATTATTGAACTTCCCCTTACTGACATCTCTGATCTTGCAACCTATCTGGTGGTATCTATCTTCATATCAGTCTATTAATCTAGCTGACGCCGATTTTGATCCATCTTGAATTGTTTGATCAGAAACCGCAACTTTTACAATGAATTTTTGACAATGTTTCTTACCTGAGTGTTATAATATCAAGCACACTCAATCACTCTCAGAACTTTAGTGTTCCACCCTCATAAGTCTGAAAGTCAGAACTTGAGTGTTCCACCCTCAGAAGTCTGAACCTCTTTGTCTGCCAACTAAGTGTCGATTCTTGAACATCCGGTTCAATTTTGAGGGGTGGCTATAGAATTCAAGAGGTAGCTCAAATTTGAAAACCAAATTACCTTTTTTGCACAATTTGTCTATGCACATGTTGAAGACTTTCTCTTCTTTCTCCTAAGGTGATACCCAATATCACCATTAAGCCCGCCAAAATTCTGATGATACTTATTGGGTCTGCTGAAAATCTTCTCTCTACACGAACCTATCCCCATACTTTGTAGATGAATTTCTCTTCTTTCTTAGGAGGTCAATCCCCACGATGATATGAAAATTCTCTCGACAAACCTTCTTAGAAATCTCGATCTCGCTTTTGATCTTTGACATTAACAACTTCATTCAATTGATTTGATCTTGGCTTAGTCCATAAAGATTCCTTTACCTGTACTCACATGACCATTCTTAGGGGCTCTCATGATCCTCAGCACTTAATGAATACCATAGAATGTCACTACACCACACGATCACCATTAATCTAGATGTCCTTTGAACACTCGATTTGTCAAATCTATGACAGCGGTTGGAGCATTCGTCAAATCAAATGGATTTACATTATTCTCACAAGGGCTAAATCAAGTGCGAAGTTTTGTCTTCAGTAGAATCTCCTTTATGGTTCTCAACTGACGATAACTTGTCCTCAAGTCGATCCATGAAGACATCAAGACTCTTTATAACAAGTCACCCAATTGAGTTGACAATGGTTGATGCATGATTGCAATGAACCATTTTCATTTCTCTCTCCACAAAACTAATGTTCCTTAAAGTGATGCACTGATATGCATGAATTCTTCATTCATCATTCTTCACATCCGTACATTCAGCTCTATCAATTCAAACAACAATAATTGGTAAGAAGCCTTTGAGAGTGACTCTATGTGGTGCTAGTTCGATCGTAATTTCTATCTTTTTCTCTGGCAATAGTCTGACAGTTCTTATGACAACACATCTAGAGATTCTCTGATCACTAGGATGTTTTCTATCTCCAATTCTCTAATTTGTCTTAACTATAACCATTACCAAGTAACCTCGGCAATCTCCATTGAACAAGTGGGTTGTCTTCAATCGACGAGATTAAAGAAATCGAAGATTCATTTCAACTCCCAATAAACTTGACACTTTCATGTGCTCCTAGACTAAGTTGAATTGCTCCATGACCCCATTCTACTCATGTAGCATCAAAGTTACACCTCAGCAACTAGTCAAGCATGAATATTACTAGTGATTCCCCTTTCTTTCACTTATCTCAATAAACTGAAGTTCCCCAAACTTTGTCAAAGTTCTGCTACAATACTCTGATAGAATTTTCCCCAAAACATTCTTCCTATGATTAGTGTCGGGTCGATTTCATTCTTGTTCTTCTCGTCATACTCGAGCACTGAATTCATCCAAGTTTCCTTCCACAATTTCGACACCAATCTAGTGAGTCTTCTACCTCCTGCCAAGTGCTAGCATGCATTAATTCTTGTACCGGATGCCTATCCTAAAAATTGCATAGTGCATTCTATGTCACACTTCTTCTTACCTATCCTATCGACGGTGACAGCAGTAACCATTGTAGAGATTCCATCTACTTTTGCAGACAACCCATAAATCACTGTCCATGCTGGCGACGCTTAACACAAACTCCTATCCTAAAAAAACCCGAGACTGATCCATACCATCTTCCATGGAACAACATGTTCCATTTGTCTCAATACTAACCTGACTATTCCACCCTTCCTATTGAGTGGAACAAAATACTCTTCCCTCAACATCTGTCTTTACCCTGACCGAATTCCAAGTCTGTCTATGCTGAATCTTGACTCAAATATCGAAATATGTTCTCTGATTATCCTTTCAGGTTGGACCTCAGCAAAGGTAGCAACAACAACGACTTGATTCTAATCTTACTGGCTCATCCAGATCTCAAGGAACACTTGCATCAGAACGATCTTATCGGACTTAGGATCATTCATTGCTGCTACACTAGTACCAACCTGTGGTGGCACTCTTATGCTCAAGCTGGCAAGAGTCGACACTATGCCTTATGAATCCACAACAATTAAAAGCAAGTGATTCACACATAACAAACAATTCTACCAATCAACTATCAAAGACATGCACTAGTCATAAATTTAAAAGTCTTTCCTACTACTATCCCATAGGTCATCGCACATTATCACTCCAATATCTAACCATTGCTCTGATACCAAAAAAGGGGATGTCACACCTCGATCCTCAGGCACGCGCACATCCCTTACCTTTGGTCGATTTTAAAATGCGATATCCTGGGACTAAGTATCGCTAACTCTTTCATTTTATATATGCACATGTGGAAGCAGTTATAAATCCCCAAACAATAAAACAATGGGATAGAAAAGCAGGCCATACTTTTCATACTGAAATTCTCAACTATTATCTTTTTATACACATCTCATAGTATTCCATAATACTATATATACATAAGTCCGATCTAACATTTATTCACATGCAGACAAGGTTTGACAAGACAAGATGGGATCTCAGTCCTCATCCAGGTCGTACTCGGGGTCATCCTCCACGTACTCCTCTTCGGGTTCCTCAACAGGGATCTCCTCGTCAAATTCCTCCTCCTTAGGCTCCTCATCCGGGTCTTGAAATGGTTATTCAATAAGCATTGAGACCACGTCTCAGCAGGTTCTACCCCTTAAGACCCGATTAGTAAACTAATACACCTTAGGGCTGCCTATGCACAACATGAGTCAAATGACTTACCTTGGCCTCAGATTCCACCTGCATATTAGCATGGATCAAATAGGCATCCAAGCAATCACATCTCTGATAGAAGCATCGATCCAATCGACCTAGTTCATTACACGTCAACAAGACCACTCACGGTCATTTCCATTCGATCAATCAATTCACATCATCAGAATGAACTAATGAACAATCGACCTAGCCGATTACATGTCATCACGACCCATGCTTGGTCGGCACATTCAATACTATCTATGAGTCCGACCATAATCTAGGACTGCTCACTCTAAGCTGATATATAGATAGTATAGCTCGCACTAAGTTGATAGGGTTAAGGTATACTACTCTCACTAAGCTGACATATTGCCCGTAGGCTGATATAGTATACCGGTATACTGCTCTCGCTGTTGGACATATCACCCGCAGGCTGATATAGTATACCCCCGATGCTCACTTTAAACTGATAAAGTGTACTGCTCGCGCTAAGCTAGCATATCGCCCATAGGCTGATATAGTACACCAGTATACTTCTCTCGCTAAGCTAACATATCAAAGCTCGTAAGATGATATAGTATATTATCCAACCATTCAATCCATTCCATCTTTTATCATTCTCGATAAAATAGCCGTGTGTGGGGACATGGCCGACCTTAGCCAAAATACAATAATTTCATTTCCATAAATCCCAACATTTTACATAGTCCACCAAAATATTTTTGGCGCTGTCAACCAACGCCCGGTTATTTTTCAATTAATAACCAAAGATTATTCAATTAAAGAATAATTCTCACTTTCAGAAGTAATTCAATTCAGCACAAAATAAAGCTCAATTAAATAAATGAATTACGCCACGACAATTAGCACAAAATTCCGATCCTTTGGCCAGGTTGAATTTCTGGGAAATAAATAATTAAATAATTAATTTCAGAAATTAAATAAATAAATACAATAAATTCAATTTAGCACAATATAAAGATCAATTAAATAAACGGACTGCACCACGATCATCATCATAAAATCCCGGTGACTGGACATCCCAGTTGAATTTCCGGAAATAAATAATGAAATAATTGATTTCAAAAAATAATATTTAATTCCTAAAAATTCCACTTATGCCCGAATTGCCTAATTAACACCCGATAAGGGTCGGGAAAAATCCCAAAAAATATCCAATAAATACTATAGGTAATTCTCTATCTAAGTACACTAATCAAACATCTAATATGCAATGCAATTAACTAATAATGGCTAATCAATTCTAATCTAACCACCTAATTACACTTAACTAACACTAATCAATCATTAAGTATAATTAGCAAACTAAGAAAGCATTAGTGAGTAAAACTCACTTGGTAAACACGAAGATCGGAAACTGCGACGGCGACGCGACGGTGGCCGGACTTGGGCCGACTTGCTTCGCGAGCCCAAGATGGGCTAGACTTGTTGGGCCACGCTGGACTGGGCTGACCTCAAGGAGTTGTACAAACTGTTAAAATTGTGGGCCGAATTACTGCTGAAGGATGGGCCAAACGCTGGGCTGCAATGCGCTGGATTTGCTGGCCGAAATTGCTAGATCCGTGGGCTGGAGACACAGGCCCAAGACTGAAGACGCTGGGCTGCTCGCAAAAAAGAAGACGGGCCGAAGACACTAGAATCTGCTGGCTTTGCTGGGCCCGAAGACTGAATTCTGTTGGGCCAAGGAAATGCGTGAATTACAGGTGACGATGGTGAGCTGGCGGAGAAGAAACCGTGGACTGCTGCTTGGTTCAGTGCTGCCCGCGTGAGGAAGGAGCATGGGTCAACAGAGGGCTTCAGCTGGTTTGTTTGCTGACCGAACGTGCGCATGCCTGGGCTGATCTGAGAAGAGGCTGAACTCACAGGATTCAACTGGAGTAGCTACGGCGAGGCTTCGCTGGACCATTCGCTGGCGCGGACTGCTTGCTCGGGCGTGGACTGGAGAGAAGCTCGCCGTTTGTGTTGCCTCTGTGCTAGCAACGCTCGAGCTGAGGGAAAAACAAGGGCGACAGGCCACGAGGCAGCTGGCGTCGGGGCATGCGGCTTCGCTGGCTATTGGTCAACGAAGAGCTCCTGTTGGCTTCGTTTGTTGACCCAAGCTGGTTGGACTGAAGACGCACGGCAGCTGACACACGAACGTGGGAGAAAAAGATGGGGTCGATGGAGCTGCTTCACTAACTCAACGTGGCAGCTTCGGTTGCTGGATCTGCACGGGCGAAGGAGAGAGGACACGGAGTAGCGTCGTCCATGGCCGCGTGGCTGAAGGTGGCTGCATCCGGTGGAGCTCCGTTTTGGTGGTCTTCAACGCTGCTTTATTGACCAGACCAAGTGCACACGCAGCCAAGTGGCAGCATGGAGGAGAGATCGAAGTTGACGTTGGGGGACGGGTTGCGAGCGAAAAATGAAGGCAGGCCAGTGGCCATTCGGCAAAGGCTGAGGTTGAAGTTCGGTGGAGAGGATTTTGTCGCCCCTCAGCTTCAAGGAAACAAAACTCAAATAAAAGATCAGCGGGGCAGCTGGAGTTTGAGGGAAAGGGACGTGCAGAGGTCGGCGACCAAAATGGAGGGCAGCTGTTTGGCATGTTGGGGAAGCCAAAGAGGAAGAAAAATCAGCCACTTATCCATTCCATTAATTCCATTAATTGCATGTCCTCTTAATTCTTTCTAGGATAAATTGAATCCGTAAATTCACGAAATTGATGCCAAAATGCAGCCCTATGCCCAATCCGAATTTCACTCAATTTTGTTGGTCTTCAATTTCTTCAATAATGTTCCAAATTCGACGTCATGGCTTGATGTAGAGAAAGGCCACAAAATTTCTACAAGTCTCCTTCGCCATATAGCTCGGTTTGCAAGTTGAAAATTTCTTCAATTCGGCCAATCCGAATTTCCGTTAATTTTCCGCAACATCTGAATCGATTTTCTGTAAAATTTCGGAATCTTTGAAAAAAGATTTTGAGACTGAGTCGACGTTCCTAAAATAGTTCGTGACACCACAGAATCTTCAATTTCTGAAATCAGACTCGATTGATGGTTAATTTCACTCGAGCATGTTTTTTGTGTGACCTAGGCTACTAAGTAGTTTTCAGAACTTTTTAGGACAAATGACCCGTGGTCGATTTTCTTCGAACCACGATGAACCCACTCGACACATTGGCGACTCTCGATTGTCATGAAAATCTCGAGGATTTAAATACGGACACATGGTACCAAAACGACAGTAAAATCAAATTAGTGCCAGTGGACGAGAGTTTTCCAATTTAGTGGAGTCACCCACAATCGTTCATTCATCTCAGTCGAACTTACCTATCTCTGATCTTAATTCAATTTTTAACTGTGTCGTAATGACTTCTAAAGATGAGCACGATCGAGAAATCGATTCCTAATCGAATTCTCAAGTCTATCTGCCTTAAAGTCCTTAATAGCTTACCCAGCTAGTCTAGTTATCTCGTGAGTGGCCAACTCAGAGAAAAATACTATAGTCGTGTCGATGAAATGCCCAATTTATCTAATCGAAATCCGAACCCGAAAATCTAGATGTCACAGTTATTTTAGATACCTCTCATCACAATTAAGGAGCCTTTTGAAATCTTCAAAACTCTACCTCCACCGATGTACATACACATAATAGAATGTAATTTTTTCATTGAAAAAGGTTCTTCTTCAAATCTAGGAGGTGTTTAATGTTTGTCAAATTTCTTATTACATTATCATGACATTGATATGCACAATACCAATATCGACAATCTTGCAAATTGTATTATTGCCCATCAAAACTAAACCACCACTGAATTTTTCATATGACAGGAACCAATATCACACGTGGTACGAACACACTAAATCTAAAATCCATTCGTCATTGGCACGACAATCCATTTGTCATTGGCTGACTCATTAATTTTCACCAAATTAGGTGAATCGAAACTCTCCACTGACTTCTTCCCCTTAGCTTGAAGCATAGGACACTTATTTTTGTAGTGTCCAAATTAGTGACGATAGTAACACTCCACCTTATTCTTATCTCTACATAATCTAGACTTCGAATGCCCTATACTATTATTACGTCTATCATGATGACTCAACTTTTCCTTGACAACGAAGCCATCACCTTTATCACCACTACTAATCACATTCAATTTTGTGCGCATCTCCATGGAATTCAATGAGACTTTCACATCCTCAAGAGTTATGGATTCTCTTGTATACGACATAGAATTCACAAAATTCTTATACGAGTTCAGTAGGGAGCATAACACAATTTCGCCCTGATCTTCATCATCTAACTTCAAATTTAGATTTTTCATATCCATAACGATCTTATTAAATTCATCTAAATGTCATTGGATAGGAATACCTTTTTGCATCTTTAGCATGTAAAGACGTTGCTTCATGAATAATCTTGTCGTAAGAGCTTTCTTCATGTACAGACTCTCAAGCTTATTCCAAAATCCCAACTTTTTTCTTCATTAGCAACTTTGCGAAGCACCTTATCAGATAACAACAATTGGATGGTGCTATGCGCCCCTTCTTCCATCTCCTCCATCTCGGCTGTAGTCATGTCATCGAGGTACTTTTCGTCTAAGGCTCAAATTGAACAATCTTGACGCAACAATGCTTCATCATAATCCTATTGCCCAAAATTATTTTGGCTATCGAAAGGTGCCCCTTTGAATTTGATAGATGCCATCTTGAACAAAAAAAAAAGGTCAAAATTCCTTCACTTTGATACCAATTTGTTGTAGAAAAAGTGAAAATGTACCAATTGAAGCACAAGTAGCAAAGGACGAAAGAAAATTGAAATCACACGAGACACAAAATTTAGGTGGAATCCCAAAATGGGAAAAATCACAGGTAGAGAGAAGGGTTTCACTATCTTCAATAACAAGTACAAGAACCCAAAAGCTCTAAAAATCGCTTGGTGAGCCACAAGATCTAAAGATTCAACAAGAATATAGGAAAAAACAAGAAGGGAAACAATGCGAAGGCTAGAGTTAGAGATGTGTTATTCAACGCATTCTTTTTATATCCTTCAAAAAACTCTAAAACAAAAGTGCGTGGTCTAAAATACCCTTATCTCTCATTTAAAAGTAAAAACTCAACTGCTTTCATTTTGTATTCTTATTTCTTTCCTCTCCTCCCGCACACACGCACCTACATGTATCTTTCTTCTTCTTCTTAAAAATTTTGTTTGTTTGACCAACTTTCTATCATTATGTTTTATGAAAAATATTTAGAACATGCAGCACCTAAAATAATTTCTATGCCAAGTGTGACAGCCCGATTTTCTGATTCTGTTTTCGATTGAATGAGTTGGGCTTTTCATCGATGCGCCTATAGTATTTTTCTCTAAGTTGATCACTCATGAGATAACTAATCTATTAGGTGAAGCCGTTAAGGAATCTAAACACAATAGACTTGAGAATTCGACCAAAAATCAACTGCTCGACCGTGTTAATCTGCAAGGGTTAATATGGCACTGTCAAAGTTGATTAGAGACCGGAGATAGGTCATTTCGACAAAGATATGTGATTAAAGTGTGGGTGATTCCACCTAATTGTAAAATTCTCGTCGAACGGCACTAAACCGATTTTTCTATCATTTCTATACCTTGTGCCTGTATTTGAAATCTCGAGATTTTCACGACAATCGAGAGTCGCCAATGAGTTGACGATGTACAATGTAGCTTGAAAATAATCGACCATGGCTCAAATGCGCTAAAAATTCCTAAAAACTACCTGGTAGGTTAGATAACGCTAAAATCGCGCTCGGTTGAAATTAACCATGAAATTGGACCCGATTTCAAAAATCGAAAAATTCTGTCTTGTCACAATTTATTTTAGGAACGTCACTCCAAAGATTTTTTTGCAAACTCAAGTTTTTGGCGAAAAATCAAATTTAGACATTTTTGGACCGGGAAAATTAAAGGACCATTTTTGGGTGGATTTTTGGCCGTCAAGTTGGTTTAGTTGGCGAGGGTATTGCAAGGATTTATTGTGGACACCTTAGATGGGAATTTTCGGCACCAATTGCATGGAATTGGAGAGGT
The DNA here is from genome assembly GCA_014182545.1 of Eucalyptus globulus. NCBI lineage: Eukaryota > Viridiplantae > Streptophyta > Magnoliopsida > Myrtales > Myrtaceae > Eucalyptus > Eucalyptus globulus. The sequence continues at coordinate 17,531,305 of CM024721.1, read as the reverse complement.
TTTGGATTGAAATTGGATGGGAAATGTCACAAATTCGTAGGTCCTTGGGGAGGCAACATTTTTGACCATTTATGAGGCTTGTTTAGGAAGCCTTGGAGGGGAAAATGGCTGAGGATAACAGCCATGGACTTTGGGGGCTTGTGATGATGAATTGGGATATTTGTTGGAGACTTTGGAGGCTTGGTGGCCCCCTCTCTTGTTGCAGCCCCTCTCTTCTTCTTCCTTGCTATCTATCTTCCATTGTTGTTGCTGTTATGAGCTCAAGAAACCAGAGAGAACCAACCAACACCCCTGCAACCGAGCCAACCACCGTCCAAGCAAGCCAAGCATTGCCCAAGCCCATTGGAGCTGCTCGACCCCGCTTGCACGCCCGTCTCGCTTGCACACTGTCGTCCGTGAAGCCTGGTCGCTGTCAAAGTTGTGCCAGCCACCTACGTTGCCGTTTCCAGCCGTTGAAAGCCCCGCCATTGGCCCCAGCTCACACAACCATCTTGCCTAGATCGTTTCCAATTGTCTAGCCGCTCGGTCTAGCCCCTGCAGCCCAAGAGAAGAACTGAACCTCATAGCCCAACTGTGAGCTTCGTGGGCCTTTTTCGGGCCCGTTCGAATCTCGTTGGACGTCATCGTAGACTTGAGTGTCACTCATCGTCATCGTCGTGAACTCATCGGTCTGTTAATCCAGTGAGTTTACTCACTAAACCTCACTTATGGGGTGAATTATGCGTAGTGGGTAATTAGATTAGGTTAAGTATAGTTTAGGTGATTAGTTTAGATTAATTAGTGATTTAGTTAGCTAATTAAGTCAATTAGGTGGTAAGATTATATTAGTTTAGGGTTAATTCGATTGTAGTATTTAATTAGATTGGTGAATTATTTTTCTAGGCCCGTTTAGGTGGTTAAATTAGTGTTTTAGGCCTAAGTATGTATTTTTGATTTAATTTGTATTTATTTAATTAATTTTGCTATTTATTTAATTATTTATTATTTTCCAGAAATTATACCGGGATAGCCAGTAGCCGAATTTTGTGCTGATTGTAGTAGTGTGCTTAGTTTATGCAATTGGTTGTTAAATTGTGCAATTGAGTGATGATTGTAAATTTGAGTATTTATTTCAAACTTGTGAAATTTAGTATTTAATTAGAAAATACTGGGTGTCGGGTTTGGACACCGAAAATATTTTTTAAATTCTATATCAAATAGTGGGGTTTTAAAAGGAATGATATCAATTTTTAAAGTTTGATCTGACCGTGTACCTATACATGACTATTAACACCGGGTGTTTTTAATATGAAGAAAATATGCCAAGTACATTATATTAATTAAGACATTTGAGTGCAATGCACGGTGTCATTAGCTGGAATTGAGTGATCGTGTGATGGTTATGAGAACCCGTCCGTGATGTGCGTCGGATGGACGTTGCCCTTATTTGGGATGCCCCTGGATAACGGATGCTGATTGCAGTAGAGGCTAGACCAATGCTCCTTCGGGATTGTCGTCTCGTGTAAACGTTGCGATGCTCAATGGGGTGAGATGGTGCTTGGCTACTCCAAAAGACCGCCGAACGTCGAGTAGGCCATGCCCTAGGGGTCATAATCAATTGGATCGCATAATTGATTGAAATAGATGCGCCGGATTATGGGACAAAATTATGTGACACATAATGAGACATATCATAACAATTTGGCCTTATAATTGGGACCCCTGTGATTAATTAAGATTGAGTGAGACGTTCCAATCAATGTGTGCATTTATTATATGCATTGAGTATATGAACTATGCTAACATACAGGAGGGGACTGAGGCAAGGTAAGTTTTGTATGATGTGTGGTTAGACTACCTCTAGGCGTATTTCCTTCCTAATAGGGGTTTAAGGGGTGAACTTGCTGAAACATTGTCTTACCCTGTGGTGGGTTTAACTTTTTAGGTCCTTAGATGGCAGTGAGACCGGTTCATTTTGGATGGTTGCGGGAGGCCAAGGAGGAGCGTACCATATTCCCCATCCACGGGAACCTCGATTGGACCCGTGAGCTCGTGGTTACTACTATTTGGGTCAATGAGGGCCTACTGCAGTTAGTCCCTCATAGATTCGAAGTGTGGTTTTGCCGTTAGCCCAATGGTGTTCGGAAGGGCCCCTTGGATGGTTTCACGGACTTGTTGTCAATGACGAGCTTTTTGAGCTCGACCTTATTTGGGACGCCGATATTATAGCTGATATCGAGGCGAACCCGGGGCTGGAAGTGGAGGAGCCTACGGTAGAAGTAGCTGGTCCTATGGATCTCGACATCCCTGACGGAATCGTGATAGACCCGGATCCCAAGTAGGAGGGTTCGGGGTAGGATTAGCTCGGTAGCCCTTTTTGGAGGCTTTGACCTTTGTATATAACTGGCAGGCTGACCTTAGTTGTTTATAAAAGTGTGTTTGTGAAAATTTGTTGTCTTGCTTTTCTGTCACATGTTTGTTGTTGTCTGGAGATTGTTTATTTCACTTCCACTTGTGCATGATTCGTTTGGGTCGGCAATGCATCATGGGACGTCGCAACTCTATCAACCACTAAGGGATGTGCACGCGCTCGAAGTTCGGGGCGTGACATCCCCGCTCAAAGTGTAAGACTTAGCATTTGAAATGCATAATATATTAACGAACTTGCAATTGAGGACGCTGAATTGAATCCGTACATGCCATAGGACTGCGTTTTATTTATTTATTTATTCCTTTTTGTTATTTCTCCTGTTTGGCAAGGAGATGACCAGCCTCCCTCGTCATACATGCAGCAGCAAGTTGGAGCACCCGCACACTGCAATGCTCCGTTCATCAGTCTCGAATTTTACAACCCATTAGATATCCCTCAAGTGCACCAACACCGATGAGATGCGAGAGCCACTGCCGCAATTCCTCTACTGACGATGGCATATGAGCATGACAAACATGACAGTTGCACCAAGCTAGATAACAGTCGTATAATGTTCTATATTTAGAATTACTACCAACTTCTCGGCCTTGTACCCCGCTTAAGAGACACTATGCCATAATCCCAAAAACGAACAACCTTCTAGAGATGCTCATCAAATGACCCATAGTTAAGATTTTTTTTCCCTCCTTCAAATTAGGGAAAAATTTGAGCATAGTGGAAACCCTATTCCAACATTCCTCAAGGTGAACCACCAAAAAGAAAGCTAATGGATTACTAAGTTAAGGACTTAGTGCGGACTCTCTCAAGCCCATACCAATTACAACATTAGGATTTTAATTCAAACAGTTTAACACGCAATTTAATTCAATTAAGAATCGCCACAAATCTATTATGGGTCAATTAGAAATCCAAGTAAAGTGTGGGAGAACACTTTGGCTACGTTTGGTTGTTGGGATTTTTAAATAGGATGGGACTGGATATGATGTAATATAAAATTCAGAGAATTTTGTGATATCTTATCTACTATTTTGTGATTATAATAATAAAGTCGGATATATTCACATCATATATTGTTCAGTATAAACGCCTATACGAATCACAAATTTTACAAATGAAGTTGGTAAAAATATCTCATAACACTCTTGTCTACTTTATTTTATTTTATTTTCATCTTTTTTAACTAATTTATTGTTTATTTCTTTCTTCTCCTTCCATCATTCTCTAATATAATTTTATTAAATAGAAAATTGTATTAATATACCTAAAATACTAAAACACCTAAAATATATAATGAATATATATTTTTATTGAATTTATATTATAAGATAATTAAATTTGAATATATAAATAAAAATAAGATTAAATTAAAAATAATTTTTTATTTTTTTTTTTTATTTTGAATTTCTTATACCAGAACTCAAATATTATATATATATAATTATATATATATATATATATATATATATATATATATATATTGACATATAAGTTCAATTTTTAATTTAAGAAATTTGTTATATGAGAGAAAACTTTCCTATTATGATATCACAAATTTTATCTGCTTTTATCCCACCTTCCTCTTGAGATAGTTTTATTAGGTCTATATTCCATTTATATCCAACTTCATTCTATCTTGAATAGGCACTAAACACGGGATATGATAAATATTATTCTATCATAAATTTTATCCTAATTATCAAATGTTTACTTTTACGAATAAGAGATATCATGGACACAGGAATTTGATTACTTTAGATAAATCTGATATCCTTTTGGTACATTTTCTCTTTACTTTAAAATTTATTTTGCAAGTAATCTTTACCATTTCTAAGCCTAAATCACTAACATGCGATGGCTGACCATGTGATGCGAGGACATGAATTTAACATCAACAAATCAAAGCTAAAAAATAAATTCCTGGGAAAGGGGAAAAGCCCAAATGCATTAAGCAAAACATAATTTCATTGTAACCAATGCCCCAAGTATTCTGTAAGATGTTAATTGAAAACCAAACAATATATGCATGGCCTAGACTACATGCAATTGATTCCTCTTGGGTTTTCTCTTGCTTAAAATGAGGATGATTTAATTTACATATTATGAATTCTAGCTTAAAAATGCATTAGTGAACTGTATGAACTTCTAAATGGAACGCAAGCTATATCAATGATTTAAATGCAACCTATTTGCAATTCTAATGACATGAGTTAGAATTAACTATGAATTAACCCCATAATCCAACTATGTATTATTTTTTTCTATCCTTTTATAAACATATAAACTATGTAGTGCATGAAATACAATTATTAATTAAATCCGTCTACATGATGTAATATCCCTCAAGACACTCACATTAAATTAAGTGACTTACTCAATGACATGCAATATATGACATGCTTATTATGAGACTAATTAAACCTATATATGCAATCTATGTGACTTAGATGACATTTTCATTTGGTTTTTATTAATTACAGAAAATATGAACTATCATAAGTCTGACCTCCAAACGGGAGGTCCAGAGTTCGAAGCCCCTGCAACACAAGTTGCAGGAAGGCTGGCGGATCATTAGGCGATTTAAGCGTGGCGCCCTGGTGGTGGGTCTTGGGCTAGCGTCACTTGGGGGTTTACGTGGTGGCTGTTGGCCAAAGCGGTTCCTCCAGCATCAAATATATATATCATAAGTCTGTATGAATTTTAAAATGTGCATGACTCTAAATATGAAAGCTCTAATTCATGGATGCACCTAAATTCTAAACATGCAAGTTACATGTGATATACGATATATGTGATGACCAGTGAACTTTGATAAACACTGAAATTTTCAGGATTTATTAATATAATTCATTGGCATGCTTTTTCAAAGCAATTATAGTTAAATAATCGATCAAGCATAGCAAATCATATGTTATAAACCAGAGCAAGACATGAGACAATGTTAATTGATGCAAGGAATTATCAAAACACGGTAAATAAACCAATGATTTTATTATCAAAATAGATTGTATTAAAACCTATGTAGTAATATTAGATAACCGACAAAAAAATTGCACCCGCCTTTGTTTTCCTTGAATTAAGGTTTGACTTAGCGGCACCAAGCTAAGCAAGCATGTGGCCGTAAATGTAAGGAATCGCCGGTGGAGGGACGAGACACGGCAAATGCTGAGCTAGCCTTGGTGAAGACTTGCTAGAATACCTGCAAGAATTCTGAGTTTGCAAAGGATTTGGCTGGAAACCTACCGGTGCCGTTGGGTGATCGTCAAGACTCGCTGGACCATCGCAAGATCTCGCTGTAAGCTGCTGGGACTAATCTGTAGCTTGCTGGCGTTGTTGGCGTGATGATAGTTCGTCTAATTTGAAGCTTTGCTGGGATAGATTAACCGGAGAACGCAAGGTGCGGCAGGGACTGAACGTCATTTGGGCTTGCTGGGCAGAAACTGTCACGGGTGGAGGGTTGAGAATGGTGGCCACGGGAAATGTCGCAGCGTCGTTGGGAGCCGTAGGCGACAAAAGTAGAAGCTGTGTGGAGAAAGAGAGCATCGGTTGCCTAAGACTCCTCTGAACATAGTGTATTATCACCCTCCTCGTGTTATCTACGTGTTGTACGTATATGTTAAAGTGAGGCGTCAACGTGGACGAACACGACCAAGTGTGGGTTGACTTTACTCGCGGTGGGACTTGTCCCATTCTAGATCGAGAAAATATTAGGTGCACTTGGGGTGCCAAGTCTTTTTTTCACTAGTCCATTCACTGTGTGACATGTGCCCATAAAGAGAACTTGTGTTCCCTTTTATTTTTGTTCACGTATTCCACAAAATATGCTGTAAACGTTTTTCTTTCCTTTTCTGTTATCTAACCCCAAATATTAAAGAAGAGATCTTACGAAGAACTTCCCTTTCCACCAGATTTCACCCATATTGTTTCCTTACATTCATGGTTAGTTTTTATTTCCTCCAGCTCAAAGTTCCTCGCCAATCTGGATTGACTATATAAATCCACATCTTCATAGTTTGGCTGAATGATACATGCTCAGAATTGCGAATGCCTCTTTTGGTCGTAATCTCTATGTTTTATGTGCTCTTATTTTCCTTAATGGCTAATTCCCTTGTCTACTTCAACTGTGTGCCCAAAAACCAATATATCATGCCCATCTTTTATTCCTTGCTTCACCCAAGAGTATATTTGCTTCTTAGGTTGGTGTCTCCGTGTACATGTCGTGTGATTTTCAGTCATTTAAGATATGTTTGGTAATATATATATATTTTTTTATTTTGTTCTTTTGTTCTTAGGAACAGAAAAAGAATAGAAATTTGTTTGTGTGCATCAGACAATTTTTTTATTCTCCAAAATAAATTAGTGGTTGGGGAACAGATTTGGAAAAAAATAAGATGTATTAAAAATGTACTCTTTTGTTCCTAAGAACAAAATGAGAAACAAGGTCGTTAAGGAAAACAAGTTTAGCATAACCTAATGCTTGTCTTTAACAATCAACACAAGGGCAGTGAGACCCACATTTGGAGTAGGTCTCCTAACTTGATCCAAGTCCCCATTTTTGGAAAAAAAAAATAGAAATTTAGAAAAAAAAAAACAGAAATTAGATTTTGATTATTTTCACTAGATTTTAAAGTTAATTCTAGTTTATAAGTATTTTAGCACAAAAAATGTGAAAATCTTTTGATGAAAATTGGATTCAAAATTGAATAAATTTTTAGGGCTTCATCATATGATTTTTTTAATGCCATTTTCTTTTAGAGACAGTGCTAGGTCATAACAGCTTGGCGACTTTAATGAGAGAAAATGTCTTCTTTACAAGCAGAATGTGAGCGTGATTGAAACCAACACTCTTCTTCACCACTATTATTTGCAATTCTATTTTAATAGAAAATTAGATGGCTCTAAACAAGTATTTTACATTACAATTTATCTTGTATTCATAGCAATCAAATAAGTCTATGCTCTATGGATTTTTTATGTCATTTGCTTGAAGGTTTGATGAGTTTGTGCAAATGAGCACAACAACTTCAGGATCGCCTCCATCCTCAAATTTTTTGTTCTAGCCTATTCCACGAGGCAACATTTGCTTTTCTTCTCACAGCTAAAAAAGTTCAAAAGCTCTATACACATATTTATTATAATGCCCAAAGATTTACTGTCAACCTCCTCATATTGTAAGTTTATAGACTAATGGAACTCTTTACTTCCATTTCCGGCCACTCATCTTTGACTAACTTTTATGTTGGATTTTTTTAGGCTGTTTTAGAATATCTTGATCAGTTAAATCCTTGCAAAACTCCAATTTTATCCAAACATGAATTATTGAGTCTCCACTAATACTTTTATAAGTAAATAAAAAATTGGGAATAGAATTAGGGTCATATTCAACATTTCTATTCTTTTTCTATATCGGGTATAGAAATTTGTAGAGTTACCAAACGTGTTCTTCTGCTCAGAAACTCATATAGAAAATAAAAATAAATAAATAAACTATTTATGAATAGAATTTGTTTTCTAAAACGGAAATGTTACCAAACGCATCATTAAAGAGTGTATTTGTTTGAGTGTAAGTGTTTTTTGGAAACTAGTTTTTTGTACTTTCACTCATTTGGTTTGTTGAAAATAACTTGTCAACTGAAAACACTTTTTGATCAATGGAAATATTCATGTCTAAAATTATGAAAGTGAATTCTTAAATCTAAAAAGGTAATGCTTTTCAGAATTGCTCTTTTCTCTCTCTTGAGTCAACTCAAAATTGACTTGTCTCTGACTCTTCTAACACGGCCATGGATGAGCATGATCCAAGACCACCCAAATAATGAGGCCATGTCCCATACGAGGGCTGGCCCACGAGTTGCCCATGAACGATCCCTGAATGTGCTTTCCTTGAACAACCCATGATCAATGCAGGAGTCGACCTATACACAATGCGAAACAAGCCACAACCATTTGAACCCTTTTGTCAGACAACCCTTTGGCTCCCATGGGTTGACAATGTGCAGGACCATGTTGGGCGTCCCTTAGGCTCTCCTATGTCCTAGGGCCTTTTTAGGCCCTTGTAGCCTTATAATGATTGTATATATTTGAATACAACCATTGGATCAGAGAGGCGATCAACAGCTAAGATCAATCTCTTCCATGTATAAATAAAGGACCCTCCCCCTTTAGTTGTACACACTAGTTCACGAGCAATACATTGAGCTTCACTCCCACACTTTATTCTTGTGAGCTAAGTGTGCGTAAAGGCTGACTTGGGATCTAAATCCTAAGGCCACATGGGTACGTGATCATTTGGAATCAATCGACCCATGACAAGTGATATCAGAGCCTTTGTTCCAAGCATAGTGGCTAACCAGTGTCTCGATGTGGCAATCGCTCAAGGTGGCAATAATGAGGACCATGGAAGGGCTAATGAGAAGGCCCACACCAAGTCAAAGAAAAGCCATGGTGCCTTGAGTTCAAGGGATCAAGTGAGTGACTTGGAACACTAAATGGCAGTCATGGAGGAGATCATCTCAGATGTCCAAGGGACGGTAAAGGACTTGAACCAGACCGTCAAAGGAGTAAAAGCCGAAAGGGGAGAGCTTAAGGCCGACATATTAGAGCTCCGGGGGGAGGTGCTAAAGTCCTTGTCCTACAAGCTAAGGCAACAAGACGAGACTTGTGAAGCCGCGATGGCAGCCATGCATACAGAAATAGTTGAACTCAAGGGAAAGCTCGTAGTGGTGGAAACGATACTCGTGAATGGGGTGGTCACTATGTGGCCATGTACGGATGCCCCAAGCTGAAAGAGTTCAAGGGCTTGCGGGTAGTGAAGGATGTGGACAACTTTCTATGGTACATGAAGCGGTACCTCTAAACCATGGGAATGAATGACAACACAATCCGAATAAACACTGCAGCAATGTATTTAGACGATGACGTGTTGCTGTGGTGGCGTTGCGGGTTGGATGATAGGAGTGGCAACCCTATCACGATGTGGGCTAGGTTCGTAAAGGAATTTTGGCAGACCTATTATCTCATATATACGGAGGAAGAAGCTCATGGTGAACTCACGCCTTAACCAGAAGGGTGGAGTTCGCGAATACGTGAAATGGTTCTCAGAGTTGCTCCTCCAAATTCCTTCCATGATTGAGACAGAGGTGTACCATCAATTCATGAGCGGGCTCAAACCATGAGTCAAGCAAGAGCTCAAGCGATGCCAAGCGGCGGACCTTGCGACTACTAAATCCGTGGCTGAGTCCCTCGTGGAGTACAAACCCCCATCCACGGTTAAATCAGACTATCATCTAAGAGAGAAGACCAATGGTGGGGGAGATCAGAGCTCATATAACTGTCTAAACGGAGGCAAATTGCCATTGGTCCCTCTTAGAGCTCAATTAGAATTGAGTAATGGAGGATACCGGAAAACACAAACCTACAAGTGTTTCTTTTGTGATGGGTCACACATGGCCCGAGATTGCCTGAAGAAGGGTGAATTTACGACTCTATGCAAGGAGGATGAATTGTGAGAGGAGGCGCGGTTGGTTTTGCTATGCATCCTTGGATCGATCGAAACCAATAAGGCGAAGAAACCCAAAGGCATGATGTTCATAGATGTGAAGATCAGAGGTACCATGATGAGTGCACTCACGGATACTGAGGCATTTGATCTCTTCATATCTCAAGAGGTCATAAAGAAACTAAATCTTTCGGTTGCCAGTTGGCTCAAAATAGTGAACTCCAAGCAAGTCCCAACTAGTAGTGTGGTTAAGAACATAGATCTCCACCTTGATCCATGGACCAACAAAGCGGATATCGAGGTAATCCTTCATGACAACTATGACTTTGTGTTGGGGTTGAGATTTCTTGACAGGATCAATGTGGCCGTAATGCCATTTGGGGATTGCATATGCATCCTAGACAAGCGATGCCAATGCATGGTCCCGATCCATGCGAGTCGAGATGTGATAGGAAGATGCTATCGGCCATGCAGCTCTCAAAGGGAGCAAAGAAGAGCAAAGTGACCTTCTTGGCAACGCTGAAGATTGAGGACATGAAGGAAAGTGAACCGTCAGAGGAGATGATCCAAGTCCTCAATTTATTCCAAGATGTAACGCTGCTTTAGCTACCTAAGAGCTTGTACCGAATGCTCGACCACCGGCCATGGCTCTTATTGAATGGCCCCGCCTAAGTTGGAAAATTTTCAGAAACAACTCAAGGAGTTGCTCGACGAGGGATACATTTGGCCCTTTAAGGCTTCATTCGATGCCTCGGTCCTATTCCAAAAGAAGCATGACGGATCCCTTCGGATGTGCATTGATTGTTGAGCCTTGAATAAGCTCACCATAAAAATAAAAAAATAAAATAATATCCGATACCTTTGATTGTGGACTTGTTCGATTGGCTTGGGAAAGCTCAGCGGTTCACTAAGCTCGATCTTCAATCGAGCTACTACTAAGTCTGGATTGCTGAAGGGCACGAACTAAAGACCACATGCATGACCTGATACAGATCACATGAGCTCCTCATCATGCCTTTTGGCTTGACCAACACACCGGCCACATTCTACATGTTGATGAATAAGGTACTACACATGTTCCTTGATCGATTCATGATAGTCTACCTTGATAATATTGTTGTGTATAATCGAATGCTTGAGGAACACGTTGAGCACTTAACATAAGTTTTCTAAGTCCTACGAGAAAATGATATGTACGTTAAGCATGAGAAATGCACTTGCACACAAAATGAACTCCATTTTCCTGGGCACATCATCAAGGGTGCACAAGTGCAGATTGATGCAATCAAGATTGGTGCCATTGTGGAACGGGAATTGCTGACCAAGGTGACGGAGTTGAGATCATTCATTGGTCTCATGAATTATTTTAAGTGCTTCATCCAGGGGTATTCGAGCCTCATCGTGCCACTCACAAACATGTTAAAGAAAGAAAAGCTGTGGGAATGGATAGATTGGTGTCAAGCGGCGTTCGATTGGCTGAAACAAGCAATGATCAAAGAACCAGTGCTTATGCTACTCAACTACGCCAAGCCATGTGAAGTAGAAACCAATACCTTTGATTTTGCTATAGGTGGTGTCCACATGTAGGATGGGCACCCGGTTGCCCTTGAAACTTGAAAGTTGAACGATATCGAGCGACGATATATAGTTCAAGAGAAAGAAATGATTGTGGTGGTGCATTGCCTTTGTATGTGGATGCACTATCTCTTGGGGCCCCGGTTCATTGTGAGGACGGATAATGTGGCCACAAGCTATTTCTAAACTCAAAAGCAACTCAGCCCGAAGCAAGCTCGCTGTCAAGACTTCTTGACCAAATTCAACTGTGTGCTAGAATATAAGCCCGAGAAGTCTAACTCTGTGGCCGATACTTTGAGTCGAAAGCTAGAGCTGGCCAACATGGTGAGTTGGCTCAATTGTCCACGAATCAATCGTATCAAGTAGGGGCTCAAGCATGACCAAACTGCCCAAGCTCTCCTTCAGTACGCGTGAGAAAGAAAGACGATGTGATTTTGGTGTGAGGACGACCTTCTCTACATTAAAGAATGACAATTTTAGGTGCCACTCCACAAAAAAGTAAGGAATGAAGTGTTGCACGAGTGCTATGATTCTAAGTGGGTGGGTCATCCAGGGATCCACCGCACCATAGCACTCGTCGAGGATCAATATTATTGGCCTTACATGCAAGATGACATTGAAGCTTACGTGTAGACATGTCTTGGGTGCCAACAAGACAAGATCGAACAACGGTCGTTGGCAGAGCTCCTTGAGCCGTTGCCCATCCCAAAGCGTCCATGAGAGAGTGTCTCAATGGACTTCATCATGAACTTGCCAAAGTTTGAAGGATGCTGGACCCTCATGGTTTTCATAGATCGTTTCTCCAAGTACACAATGTTTGTGCTTGCAACTAAGGATTGTCCAACCAAGGAAGCAACCAAGCTATTCCTCAAGCAGATTGTCAAATATTAGGGCATATCATGCATGATCATGAGTGATCGTGACCCTCGATTCACCGGGAGAGTTTCAACTAAGCTCTTCAAGTTGCTCAGGTCAAACCTCAACTTCTCCACAAGTTTGCCCTCCCCCCCAAAACGGTAATCAGACGAAGAGGGTGAATGCACTCTTAGAAATACACATTCGGCATTATGTAAGAAAAATGCAAGTAAACTAAGCACGGCTGATCAACATGGTCCAATTCTCATACAACTTACAATGGCGCGAGTCCACAAGCTAAAGCCCGTTCAAGATCGTGACGGGGCAACAACCACTCACATAGAGTACGATTGCCTTGAGCTACCAAGGGAGTTGTTCGTCCCCGTACAAGTTCACGAAGGAATAGGACGAACATGCGAATTTGGCATGGGCATGCTTATAGAAGGCTGCAAAACGCATGAAGATGTGGGCCAATAGGAAGCGACGGCATGTGGAATTTCAAGTTTGGGACCTAGTGCTCGCCAAGCTACACTTAGTCCTTTGGTATCGCAACGTGCACAAACGGTTGATTCGTTACTACAAAAGTCCTTTCCAAGTGTTGCAGCAAATTAGGAAGATTGCCTATAAGCTGGATTTGTTAGCAAAGCTCAAGGTACACCCTCATGTTCCACATGAATACACTCAAACCTTTCTATGCAGATGAGGAGGATCTAGACCAAGACATATCCCAATGAGCACCTTTTAGGGCCAAAACCTCATATGATCAAGCAGTTGAATGCATCGTGGCGACCAAGTCGTTCGGAAGAGGTATTGCACACCAAGGAAAAAATGCTTGGTCTGATAAAAGGACCTTCCCAAGAGTGAAGCGAGCTAGGAACCGTTCAAGGCTTTGTGGCAATTCAAGAAACACAAAGACACATTTCATGCCGGGGAGGCGATGAGGGTGTCCCCTGAATAGGTGGGAAAATTGACACGGCCATGGATGAGCATGATCCAAGACCATTCAAATAATGAGGCCATGTATAATATAGGGGCTAGCCCACGAGCTACCCATGAATGATCCCTGAACATGCTATCCCTGAACGACCCATGATCAGTGTGAGAATCAACCCATGCACAATATGGAACAAGCCATGACTGTTTGGCCTATTTCATCATACGACCCTTCGATTCTCGTGGATTGACAGTGTGCAGGATCATGTCAAGTGTCCCTTGGGCTCTCCCACGTCCTAAGGCCTTTTTAGCCCTTTGTAGCCTTGTAATGATTGTATATATTTGAATACCACCTTTGTATCAGAGAGGGGATCAACGGCTGGGATCAATCTCATCTATGTATAAATAACGGACAATCTCCCTTAAGTTGTACACATTAGTTCACGAGTAATACATGTCACACCCCGATCCTCCGAGCGCATTCTCATCCCACTACGATCGATTAATAGCAACACCCTAGGACGCATCGCCGACCCATTCATTTAATACACATGCAAAAGCAAACAAACAATCCCCAAACAATAACACAATGTGATAGAGAAGTAATGCCATAATTTTAAAAACCAACAACACACTTATATATATATGACATGTTATATATACATAACATACTAGTCATGTCATATATAATACAAGTCAGTCTAAGAACAACAATTCTAAAAACAAGAGTGGGGGCTTCACAAACTACGAGTCCTCATCCTGCTCTTCATTCTCCTCCACAATTTCACCTTCCTCTACACTCCAACTAGAGTCTTCAGCAGACTGCATCGGGGACTCTAGTACTGCAAGAGCCGGGTCTACTGCATCTACAATCGAGCCTTGAGGAGCATTAGTCGTGCCCTTCTCAAAAGCGACCTCTAGAGCGTACAGAAGAATCTTAGATTCCAGAATAGGATCCTCTCTCTGGCCATCTTGAGCCTAGTAGTACCACGATCTGTATCGGTGGGGTACCTTGTGGTTGAGACCTATATCAACCCAAATTGTGGACCTTACCAGCTCATAGTCCCAACCCCTCAGGCCTTAGATTCATCGGAAGATAAGAGGTCTACTCTGTCACTTTCTTAGGTTATCCAAAAAACTTAGGGGCTACCATTTATGGACCTGAAATGTTATCTCACAATGGGGTGAGACGACGTCTCAGCGAGTTCTACCCCTTAAGACCCAACTAGGAAGAAAATACGCCTCAAGGGCTGCCTAAGCACAAACATAGGTCGGAGAACTTACCTTGGTCTCAATCTCTTCCTATAGGTCAATCTATCTCATAGATACATAAATCACATCAATTCACCAAATCAGATCAAACTATCGATGAATCGACTCAGTCAATTACATATCATCATGACCACTTCTTGGTCAACCCACTCAATACTATCTATAATGTCTTATCAAATCAGGACTGCTCACCGTAAACTAAAGATAGATAGTATAGCTCGCCCAAAACTGATAGTTTATTGCTCGCTCAAAGCTGATAATAAAATATATTGCTCACCCAAAATCGATAATTTATTGCTTGCCCAAAGTTGATGATAAAATATATTACTCACCCAAAGCTGATAATTTAACGCTCACAAGAAGCTGACCAAATCACCATTTTTATCATACCCGATAAAAATTATCGTGTGTAGGTATACGGTCGGCCTTAGCCAAAATATAATATGTTCGCCCTTGAAAATCCCACTAGTTTCAATAGCCTATAAACATATTTTTGGCATTGTAAACCGACACCCGATGATTTTCTAATTAATTACTGAAATTAATTAATTTGGTGATAAATACCCCCAACCACCAATCACCCTTAATCAACGCAATTTAGAACTCAATTAAATAAACAGATCACACCATTGCAATCAGCATAAAATTCTGGTCACCGGCTATCCCGATCTAATTTCCGGAAAAATAAATAAATAATTTAATAATTACGAAAATCAATTATTAAATGCATAAAATACATACTTAGGCTCATAAAGCCTAATTATATGCCAGAATGGGCCTGAAAGATTTTCGAGGATCGTTAAATAAATACTAGAACCTATTTACTCTCTAATCGCATTAAACTAATTACCTAACATGCATCGGTAATTAACTAATTCACTAAACCATTCTAATTATCCACTAAACCAAGCTTAGTCTAAACTAATCAACCCTTAAGCATCATTAACCTACTCAGCAATGATTAGTTAGTTAAACTCACTTGATTGACGAACCGCTTGGTTCAAAACGACGGAGACGTGGAGGAGCTCAACAAACTCCAAAGCTAGCTTGCCAATTGGGGTCGGGAAAGCATCGAAATGGGCCTAAACAGTGCTATGAAGACCCACGGTTTTCCGGTTCTATGATGGAGGAGGTCGACATTGTTCGTTGACCGGTTGGGCAAGACAAGGCCGGCGATGGACTGGCAGAGCTACAACAGTCTTAGACAGCAAGAGCTCCGACGATGGTTCAGGGGCTTCAAAGGATGGCGAGTAGGTGGAAAGAAGCAACTGGTCGCAACAAAGATGGAGGGGGATGTGTGGGGAGCGGCGGCGTTGTGATGGGGCTCCTAGCTTCGGACAGTGGCTCGACGGCTCCAGCAGCTTGCTGGCTCTGTCCTTTGGCTTGCTAAGCCCCAAATGGCTGGTAAGGATGGAGATGGAGGCCTTGACAGAAGCTGGAGGGAGAAAAGGAGAGAAAGAGGGGGCAAGGAGACAAGCTTGGTCTCTACTCCTCCTCTTGTCCCCCTTGACCAGCCCCACCACCAAGTGAAGCTTCCTCAGCAATTCACAACCTCCAAGCTTCCTCAACAAGCTAGGGAAGTGGTCCAAAAGTCATGGGTGAGGGGGCATACAAATTTGCATAGGTTTTCCTCCAACTGGACTTCAAATGCTTCTCAAATCAACATCAATCGGCCTCTACAAATTCAACTAACACCTCATCAATCTAATTGGTATTTTTCCTCACCAATTGATCTTATTTGTTTCCTAATTGTGCGATCAAAATCGGTCTTTGACATTTCCTGGACAAAAGCGACCCTACGACGACTTCTTCCCAAAAAGTCTCGGTTTGCAGAAAAAATTTCAGAGATTGAGTCAATGTTCCTTGTTGTGACCTCTCTTTGTCGTTCGAGGGAAAAAGGAAGAAGGTTTAGGGGTTTTTGCCCAAAGAGGCGGACCAATGGCCCTAAATTAGGTGCGGGCTCTCTCAAGCCAATACCTCGGCGACGTTGGATTTTTTTATTTTTTTTAGTTATTAATAACTTATGTAATTCTAGGAGTCGCCACTAGCTTATTGGGGTCGGCTAGAAACCAATCAAGACACGGGAGTGTTGTCTCGATTTCTATGCAACCAGAGATTTCTAGGAACGGGAACTTGTTTACACCAATGTTTCTATTAGCGCCCTTGCGGTACCACTAACTTGGAAGGTTGTTTATCTAAATGGCCACACAATCTTGATTACCAATTATGATCTTTATGAAACCACTTAGTGTCCATGCAAATGTTTTTGTAAGTTTTTTTTTTTTAATGTCTAAACTAATCCTAACATAATTTTAAAAAGAAATTTACACTCAAATTATTGAAAAAATGGTGCGGTAAATAAACATGCAAGAAATTGAAAGGACTTGAAAGTAATGCGGAGAAGAAAGACCCGATACAAGTCAGGCAAATAATATTACATGGCCTTGTTACCATACCGGGACAGGACCCCCGTGAGCGAAATGAGAATTCAAATATGCATGATATTACTCTAACTGCATGAAACCACTCTAAATAATTTAATTTATAGAAAAATGATTATTTACAAAAATGGTTATAAAATACCAAAATAGCATCAAATTAGGAAAATGACCTTTTAAAATTAGGAAAATTTCATAGATGTCATTTCTATCCTAATTTGATGCTATCTTACATTTTTAAATATTTTTGAAATTTTCAGATTTTTCTTTTTTTATTATATATATTTAAAAAATTAATAATAATTCCTTAAACCGATCTATGCTAACATGGAGTAACACAGCATGTGAATATCACAATAATCAAGCTCAAAACAACCATTTTAAGATCGAAATTTGGTTCCAACATTTTGTCAAATACTTGGCTTGCATCAAGTCACCTTAAAACGGCTTCTTCGGGCCATGTTCGTGGCCTTCAATCTCGACCCATAAGCAATCTCATGTGAAAGCAAAGTATCAAGGATATACTATTACATGTAAAGAACAGGTTTAGCTAGAAATCACAGCCTAGAACACACAAAAACCAAACTGAAAACGGCCTCCAATATGTGGGTTGGAACCGTTTTGCAAATATGGTGTTGAACCTAAGTTAAACTGCCATACCAAATGCCTAGATTGAACCCCGACAACCATCACATGCAACATCTATATGAAATATTACTCCATCCGGATGAAAATAGGTAACATTTACTTTCAAATGCAACAAACATCACCGAAAACGATTAACTCGACGCATCAGAACGAGCTCTCCAAGAAGCATACATGCATGATCTATGCTGGCCAACCATGTGTCAATGTGGAGTGGCTGGGTTTTTGGCTCACGTTATGGACGGTTTCAAGATTCACAAGGAGATTTAAAGACTAAACCGGGTTGTCCTATGCATTATTTATACTCCCATATAACATTCATCAAAGTCATAACGACAAAAAATGCATGTAAAGGGGGAGGAACAAGTCGAGCATGTAGGGGTATTGGAGAGGCTTTAAACACTTAGAAATATTTTAACCTCGAAAATCAATTATCCGGACTATTTTTCCTCTTGATTTTTGTGATCAAAACATGTTCGAACTCAAACAAAAATACATCTAAGATGCTTACCTTGCTTCCTAGTTTCGTTTTCAAGTGACTCTTGGTTGAGGAAATGATAAATTATCCTCCGGGGGGCACGTGGAAAATGGCTCCTTCAAACTGAAAGTGAGGTCTGTAGAAGAAAAAGTTAATAACAAAGGTTTTCGTTGACCTCCAAAATTAGGCTTCCGAACCTCTTTTGTTGACCAACTTAAAACCAACCCAAACTATATGTATCATAGTTTGGCTTGTAACTCATCGATTTCCTCATCTGTCTCTCCCTTTTTCTCAAAAACACTCGCTTTTCCTCGCTCGTGACCAACCGAGCTCAACACCTAGAAAAAATCTTAGGACTCCCTTGGCCCGGCAGAAGGGTATCTTTTCGGGGGGCTTTAGGAGGTCTTCTTGATCTCCATTTTGGACATGTGACCTATGGTTGGTAAGATATTTGAGTGAAGTTTCAATCTCTAGTTGAAAGTTTTGGAAAATTTTGGTTACAAGTTTGTGAAAATCTCACTTTTCTCTCCCAATTCTGAGGGGTTTTTTTGGCCACGATTGCGAGCTCCTCCTTGTGTTTCTTGTCTTCTCCCTCTTATCCCTCAAATGAGCATGCTTCATAGATCTTATCCCCTGCATTAAACAATCTCTTGACCAGCTTTTTGCCCTCTTGTCAGGCCTACCAACTAAGCAGTCCAACAACTTTTTGACTTAGTCAAAATTTTCAAATTTTACAAATGTTGAGTGTGCCGATTTTGCTACGACTTTCCCATGCTTTCAGTAGCTTATCTCTAGCAAAGTTTTTTCCACTTGCACTACTAATCATGGTCTTCCATCATGTGCAAAGATCAGACTGTTTAGGCAGATGAGGAGGATATGGTGGGGCCACCAAGTTGCTTACGCAGCAACCCCGAATTCGGACAAACTTGTGGACTGGGATTTGTCAGCTGGTTTGGGTGCTTTAATTCATGAATTTGGCTGCGATTTTTTATCAATTAGCAAGCTCAAGTATAGTTGTTTAAGATCTCAACCAAATTTTGCAATTTTCCCTATCCAATTTAGCAAGAAAGTCCCTCAAAGTTGGCAATTTTCTTATCCGAAAATACTCAATTCAATGCAAATTTGGTTATTTTGGCCCAATTTGATTTATTCAACCTAGCCCAAGCTTAATTTCAACTTAATTGAGGATCAAGATGATGATTTAAGGGCTCGAGCGAGATTTTACAAAATTTTCAAATTGGTCCCTCAACTTTTGAAAATTGCATTTTGGCCCCTACTTGCCGTTTTAATTACAATTTGACCTCCTAGGCTTGACTAGTCACATTTAGATCATTGGCCCCATCTTGCTTGTCTTTTTTTTTCTTCTTCTTCTTTTTTTTTAAATTTAATTAATTTTTTTCTCTTTTTTTAGGAAAAACATCTTCCATTAAAAAAAAAACTATACTAAACACCTAGGTAATCTATATGCGAGAATTTGATATGAAATATTTTCGTGGAAAAACAATTTTTCCATTTTTCGGAAATGATTTTTTTTTTGGCAAAAATTTAGGTGTCGACATTCCTAAAATGATTTGTGATATGATAGAACTTTCAATTTCTAAAATCGGATTGAAATTCGTGGTTAATTTCACTCTGGCGCATTTTACATGACCTAGGCTCCTGGGTAGTTTTCAAAAAATTATAGTGCAAATAACCCATGGTCGATTTTCTTCGAGCCACAATGAACCTCTTTGACATATTGGCGACTCACGGTTGTCGTGAAAATGATTCAAATACGGACACAGGGTACCAAAACGACATAAGAATTAGTCTAGTGCCGATCGATGAGAATTTTGTAATTTAGTGGAGTCACCCACGTTTAGCCACACATTTCAGTCGAACCAACTTATCTCTAATCTCTAAGCGATTTTTAACTGTGCTGTAATGATCTCTACAGATGAGCACGGTCGAATAGTCAAATCCTGGTCGAATCCTCAAGTCTATTTCATTAAAATCTCTTAATGACTTCCCCAGATAGTCTAATTATCTCATGAGTGATCAGCTCTGAGAATAACACTATAGGCGCATCAATGAAAAGTCCAGTTAATTTAATTGAAAGCAGAACTATAAAATCCAAAATGTCACAATACATTGAGCTTCACTCCCACACTTCGTCCTTGTAAGCTGAGTGTGCGTAAAGGCTGACTTGGTATCTAAATGTTAAGGTCGTACGAATATGTGATCACTCAGAATCAACCGACCCGCGACACTTCTCTTCCTGTCTCTCCTAGTTTGTGCTGTTGCCAACCACTTCTTTGCTCTACACACTCCTCGTCTTCCTTCAGGCCACCATTCTTGGCTCCATCCAAAAGTTGCATATTTATATCGCTGTTTTGCTTGAACTCGCACCATGGCGGTTGCATCTTCTTCGAGCACGACGCATCGAAGCTATTGACGCCACACCTCTGATATTGTCCTCTGAAACGGTACTCGTTCCCTTGCCACCGTCGCCTCCCACCTTTGGCATCAGCCTTGCCTCAACAATTGGATGCAACCCAGTCCCTGAGTAACATCCCCCCGCCCTTTTCTCTTCCTGCTTTCGCTGCTCCCCCCTCGACTGTCAGTGATGGTTCGCTCCACGTAGAGCCAGATGTGGCTATCCTCTCCGATCGAGCCAAATCTAGCTCTGTCATTGTTGGCTCAATCGTAATGGGGCTTTGCCAAAGAGAAAAAAAAGAAAGAATGAGTAGACAAAAAAACAAAGAAAGAAGAGAAGATGGAGAGAAATGATGTGACGGGAGTGAGGTCTCTATTTTATATTTTTTTGACTTGAGACAAAGTCATAACATTGAAATTATCTTTAAAATGAGATTCAGATACCGAAAAATATTTTCGATCACATATCATCAAAAATAAAAATAATCATCTTCTTGAAAAATGATTTCTCAAAAAGCATTTTTTTTTTCTTTATCATAGAGTTTTCCCCCAAAAACAAATGCACCCAAAGTCTTCAATGGGCTTGGCCAGATTTTTAATTCAAATTTAGAACCTTTCTGTTTGAGTCAATTAGCTCCAGTCCAATGCAGTATATGTGGGCTTAATTAAAAAATTATTTATATGCTTTGAACTAATATTTTTGTTTAGGAGTTAAGTTCATCCCTAATTATCTGTACAATGAATAACTAAATGAGTCGTTAAAATTTAAGTGTTAACAGCCGCCACTCTTTGAAGGGGCGCCCACAAAGGTTTTATTCAAAGATAAATGATACATAAATTTTGACTATGCAATGCAATGATGAAAATGAATTTTATTTATCAGGAATATGGGTCTAAATAAGTCCACACCCATGTTTTGAATGCGACGTGATAAAACACGATGCAAATGCTAATGCAAAAATAGAAAACGTACCTGAGGTGCTTATTTGTGAATTCGGGAAAGTAAACATTTGTATGGAACTATTTTTGTAAGCCTGACAATTATCTGAAACGCCTCAGACATTTGAGAGGACTGAAGACTTCCGGGATTTCCAAGTCATCTCATATATTAGAAAAGATTCTTGACGAATTACCTAGATTTCTCCTTAGGTTAGCCTATAAACACCTAAGACTTACGTAAGATATTTTGAAAGGCTTCTTTACGAAATATGTGGAGCTCATTTCGGTTACTTGAAGTGATTGAATCAATAAATACCTAGATTTCATCTTAGATATTTAAAGATTTAATCGATAACAAAGATTCCCTCACGACATATATAGATTTCTTCTAAGATTTGAAAAGTGTCTTGATGAAATACTTGGATTTCTCCTTAGGTACACGAAATGATTTAATTGATAAAATATCTCCATGGATAGTCGGAAGGGTTTTGTCAAAATACCTATATTTCACCTTAGGTTCAAAAAAATAATAATAAATTGTATGGATTTTTCTTCTGATATCTGAAAAGAGGTTTTATGAAGTACCTGGATTTCGCCTCAGGTATTCAATTTTTTAATTTTTTTTTATACCAAATATTTGGATTTCACCTTAAACATTCGGAAAGTTTTTTTATAAAGTGCATAGATTTTTCCTCAATAATTCAAAAAAATGCTTTAACAAAACATCTAGATTTCACCTCGGATATTCGATAAGAGTTTTTACTAAGTACCTGGATTTCGCCTTAAGCATTCAAAAAAAAGGTTTTTTCAAAAATTTTGGATTTCACCTTAGATTTTCTAAGGAGTCTATATGAAGTACCTAAGCTTTGCCTCCGTTATTCGAAAAGTGTTTTTTACAAAATATCTGGGTTTCTCCTCTGATATTCTAGAGATTAAAAAAAAAAATATGTTGACAGACCTAAGGTTTTAGAGAGCAACTCGAGTGCCTAAAACTCCTTGATCTTCGAGGAAATCTTACTTCTCACACATGATTAAAGCCATTATGTATGCATTCATCAAAGATATAGATAATCAAGACTATTCTAGATCGCACATTTCAAGGTTCATCTTTTTTTCTTTTAACTTATTGAGATTTAAGCATAACAAATGTACCATACTGCATCACCGAATTTCCATTTGGAAGAATCATCATCAAAACAATTTTCATTCATAACGTGAATTTTTCGAAAATGCTATAGAGACTTTTAGTTTGAATAGGCTTTTTGTTCACTTTCATTTAGGAAGATAATTTATCTCGAATATTGATGTTAGAATATGGGAATCACTTGATCTTACCATTATCATTCTGTCGACAAGATTTTGAGTTTTCCTTCAAGTGGTGTGATCTTATAAATCTAAGAGGTTTTTTGATAGGACTGTATTATAGGCTTGGTCACCGGCTTATCAAAAGGGTTAATTTGACTCTAGGGTTTGAAATGAATGTTCTTCATCATCTCTGCCAGGATTACAAGTTAAGAACCCTTCAAAATGAGATAGAAACAATCTTCTTTGCACTTCTTTAGGCAAAGCTTGTAAACATTTGAACCTCCTATGTTAAGTCAAGTGCCTTAAAAGACATTGTAGAGAACATAAGGTAGGCTCAATTAAGGGGTTGAGAAAGACAACATTCATTAAGCTCAAAGATTTTTTCATTAAAAGGAAATTGGAGATCATTTTGGCATTGTCACCAATCTTCTTTTTCATAAGAAATTGTCTTCTCGTGTAGATACTTTATTGATCATGAGAGTCCAACTGTTGACTTTTGAAACTTGGTAGATCTTTGCTTCTCTGTTGGGATGATTTTTGCAAACTAGGCCTCCAGTCACATCTCTTCGCTCTTTTTCAACAATGGGACCTTTAGTCCTTTTTTCTTGGCAATGCACTTGCTTGTAGCACGTTCATGGGTCAGCCAAACTCTAGCCTTTGTGGCTCCATCTTTTTTCGAACAATTCAGCACCATTGAGACTCTTGGGGTCTTCACCTTTAATTGAAACTCGGAGCCATGCTACCTCAATGTGGTAACTCATAAACTTTGTCCAGTGTGGGAGATGATGATCAACCGGGTTTTAAAAACGACTCTACAAGCTCAATTGAGCTATGCAAAGGATGTGACATCCTAAATTTCTAGTTCTATTTTCAATTGAATGAATCAGGCTTTTTATCTATGTGCCTATTGTTCTATTCTCTAAGCTGATACTCACGAGATAACTAGTCTATCTAGTGAAGCCGTTAAGGGATTTTAACGCGATAGCTTTAAGAATTCGACCAAAAATCGACTACTTGACTGTGCTAGTCTGCAAGGGTCATTATGGCACAGTTAAAATTGATTAGAGACCAGAGATAGGTCATTTCAATTGAGTCATGTGATTCAATGTGGGTGATTCCACCTAATTACAAAATTCTCGTCGATCAGCACTAGACCGACTTTTCTGTCTTTTTGGTATCATGTGCCCGCATTTGAAACTTAGAGATATTCACGACAACTAAGAGTTGTCAATGTGTTGAAGATGTAAAATATGGCTCAAACATAATCTACCACGGGTCAATTGCACTAAAAATTCCTAAAAGCTACCCGGTAGGCTAGGTCATGCTAAAATCGCACTAGATTGAAATTAATCACGAATTTAAAGTCAATTTCAAAAATTGAAAGTTTTTTCATATCACGATTCATTTTAGGAATGTCAACTCATCCTTCGAAGATTTTTCTGCAAATTGGGATTTTTGGCAAAATTTCAAAGTATGGCCATTTTTTACCAGAAAAATCATAGGATCATTTTTTATTGCACTTTTAGGATTCAAGTTGGTTCAATTGGTAAGGAAAAATGTTGAATGGGATGATGGCACCTTGGTTGAATTTATGGGGACCAATTTAGATCCAATTGAAGGAGAATTGAAGTGGATTTGGGGGAATTTAGTGCAAAATTTGTTGGTCCCTTGGCATGCAATATTATGGACCATTTGGGTGGTGTGTTGAGAAATTTTGAGGGTGAAAAAATGGCCATGGATGACAGCCATGACTGGTAGGACCTTGCCAAGAGACAAATTAATAGAAGAGAAGACTTTTGAGGCTTATGGGACCCCTCTTCTCTTCAGCAACTTCTTCTTCTCCATTTGGTCACCTTTCCCCATTGTTGTTGAGTCTTGAGAGCTTAGAAAACCAAAGAAGGCCAACCGACAGCCCCCTTCACCGTCGACCGCCCCTGAGTTGCCAAGATCGCCGCTCACCACTTGCAAGCCGCCGTGTCGCCCGTGACCCCAACTCAGTGTTCCTCTCACCCGTGTGCCCATACGCTATTGTCCCTATCCTTGCCATCCCCCATGCCATCCCTGATGCCATCGAAGTCCCCTGGCCACCATCCAATAGTTGTTGTCACCCATTGTAGCCACCGGTCCACCTCCTCGTCGTTTTTAGCCCGTTCAGTCGCTCGGCCCAGCCTTTTCGATTCTTGGACATAATCGAAGCTAGCAAGGGTTTGTGGCCTTCATGGCCCGTTTTTAGGCCCGTACGATCTCCATTTTGTGTCGCCATGGGCTTGGTTGTTGCCTGTCTCCGCATCACCGTCATCGTGGACTCACCGGATCACTAAACCAGTGAGTTTACTTGCTAAACTCTACTTATGGAGTTGATGATGCTTAAGGGTTGATTAGTTTATGCTAATTATGGTTTAGGTGGTTATTTAAAACGGATTAGCAATTTAAATATTCGTTTGTGCATGTTAGGTGGTTAGATTCGATTAATTAGGGACTAGATGGATTGTACTATTTATCTTGATAGGTTGGGAAATTTTCCTAGCCTGTTCAGGCGGTTAATTAAGCATTTTCGACCTAAGTTGATATTTTTGGTAATTAATTGTATTTATTTAATTATTTTTGGTATTTATTTAATTATTTATTATTTTCCAAAAATTATATCGGGATAGCCAAAGTGACCGGAATTTCATGCTAATTGCAATTATGTTTTTATTTCATGCAATTAAATGCTGAATTGTACAAATTGAGTGGTAATTGTAATTTTAGGTATTTATTCTAAAATTGTGAAATTTTGATATTTGATTGGAAGAATTCCGAGTGTTGGGTTTTGACACCGAAAATGGTTTTGAGGACCAGATCGAATTGTGGGACTTTAAAAGTGTGAATATCAATTTTTTTGGTTCAAATTGAATCGTCAGCTTGTGTGAGCAATGATTGTCAACTTGTGTGAGCAATAAATTATCAACTTGTGAGAGCAAGAAATTGTCAGCTTGTGTGAGCAATAAATTGTTAGCTTGTGAGAGCAATGATTGTTAGCTTGTGTGAGCAATGATCGTCAGCTTGTGTGAGCAATAAATTGTTAGATTGTGAGAGCAATAATATGGGATAAGTACACTAATGGTGCCATAAGTTGTGTACGGTGCGCTCCCTTTGGTGCCAAAAGTTTCCGTCGGATCATTTAAGTGTAAAAAAATTTGAAAAACGCTCACTTTGGTGGCAACACCGATCTGATCGGCCGAAAATCTAACGTGGCCTTTTTTTATTAATTTCTTATGCTGATGTGGCTCACCGAAGTTTCCATTGGATCACTTAAGCCTTTAAACGACGTCGTTTTAGCATCCTAACACCAAAACGACGCCATTTTGTGTCTTTCCCCCAAATTCAAAACCCTAAATCCCCAAACGATGCCGTTTTGTGTCGTCTTCTTCCCCGAACAGATCCAGTAACACCAACAGTGCCGAACCAGCGACACCAGTAGCGCAGAACCAGCAACACCAGTAATTTTCGAGAAAATAAACCACGCATTCGCCTCCACCCTCCCCCAGTAGTTTTCCCCCATTTTCAATCACCTTATCAACCTTTCAAATCCCCGAATCTCAGCCCACCACTGCCTATTCCCAAGGAATATCGTTGGGTGCAAAAGAAACGCGAGCTCAAAGAATCTCCAAAAGCACGAGCGATCCGACCAATGGTAGCCACGGAGATCTAGAACGCCGCAGAGGTTGTTGGCGAAGCCAGCTACTACAAAGGTGGTATCCATGGCCCCGCCATCCCCTCCTCCGCCCTCATTGTCGACACCTCCCTCTCTCTCGAGATTTTATGTTTGTTTTTTTTTCTTTTGTCTTGTTGTGGCAAGCAACTACGATGGAGGTCGAGGGATGGCGGCGGAGTGACGGTGGCCGAGGGACGGCGGCCGAGTGACGGTGGCCGAGGGACGGCGGCCAAGCAACGGCGGACAAGCAATGGCAGACAAAAAAACCCTAATTTCAATCTCCAAATAAAATAAAATAAACGGCGTCATTTTTGTGAGGCTATCCACGTAGGACGGCAAAACGGCGTTATTTAAAAGGCTTCTCAATTTTTTTTAAATATAAAAGCCACATAATCATTTTGGCCAGAATTTGTCATTGGTGGCACCAAAGTGATCGTTTTTCCTCCAATTTGGCACTTAAGTGATCCGGCGAAAACGTTTGGCACCAAAGTGAGCGCCGTACACAACTTATGGTACCGTTAGTGTACTTATCCCTTATAATATATATAAACTTGTGTGAGCAATCATCTATATCAGCTTGTGCGAGCAATCATCTATATCAGTTTGTGCGAGCATACATATACCTCAGCTTGTGTAAGCAGTAATCGATTGGTTGAATTGATAAATGGTATAGATCGTATCGATTGTATCGAATTGAATGGATTGATAGATTGATGGGATTGAATTGATTGGTTGAGTATATGAACTGTGCTGACATACAGGAAGGAACTGAGGCAAGGTAAGTCATTTGTTTTGTGTGCATAGACTGCCTTTAGATGTATTTCCTTCCTAGTCAGAGTTTAGAGGGTGAACTTGCTGAGACATTGTCTCACCCCATCGTGGGCTCAATCTTTTCAGATCCTTAGATGGCGGTTCCTCCAGAACATTTTGGTTGGCCTATGAGGGTTACCGAGCGAAGTTTTGACTACCATGCCCTAGGGGATCAATGGGTCTATGAACTCGTGGTGACCACTGTCTGGGTTGATGAGCGCCTACCTCAGAGGGTACCTCATCGGTTCAAAGCGTGGTTTCACCACAGTTTCAATGGATTTCTTGTAGGTCCCCTCTGGGATTTTGAAATTCCTACTGTGGTAGTCAACGGCGCTCTAGGTGAGAGTGCAACTAACCCCCCTAATAGTGCTGTGGAGGACCTAAAGCCCCTAGAGCCTATGGAGATCAAAGGATTGGTGAATGTGTCTGACTAGTAGGTCTTAGGATAGTTTCTTTTGAGAGCTGATCTTTTGTAGACTCTTGTCTATAGTCTAGTGTGTATATAAACCGGGGTGTTTATAAAAGTGTTTTGGTTGTGAATATACTTCCTACTTTTTTATCCCGTGTTGGTTGTTGTGAGGGGTTTTGTTTCAATTCCGCATGTGCATTAAAATGAATGGGTCAGCGACACGTCCTGAGACATCGCAAATTTTATCGACCACCGAGGGATGGGCACACGCTCGAGGTTCGGGGCGTGACAAAGGATAAAAGTGTGTACGGAGCAAGAAATGCTTTTCATCACTTTAAGGCATTAAAATTCTTGTTTGAGTTCATCTGCGACAAAGACACTTGAATATCGATGGAGGTGAAGGCAAGAAAGCTTAATCCATTTTTATCACATTGTAATGTCAACCCGTATCTCCACCCTACCCTAATAAGGGGTGATTCTTGATAGGATTAATTTGAAAGAAATTCTCAAACATTGATGCTCAAAGAAGTTAAACACTGATCTATCAGCATTGTATGTGATAGAGGAATAAAATGTCTCTTGTCATTTTGGTGTGCAAACATTTCATGAGAATATCAGAACATGAAATTTTTGTACTCATCTCATAGTGTATAAAAAAGGGAGGGGTATAGGCTCATTTAGCATTCTCAAGTGATTCCATTTCATTCATTGTATTATCTAGTTTGATAATTTTGATATGGAATTGGTGAGTTAAAAAGGCAAAATCACCATACAAAATCTCCTTTCAAAAGATATGAATATTTTTTCAATTTTAAATTTGAAAGAGTTTGAAATTTCAAGATGACTCATCATAATTAGGTTGTAAATGTTTCATTCTAAAGAATGCTAATGATTCGCTTGGAAAGTTTGATGAGAAGTCAGATGAACGAATCTTTCTTGGCTATTCCACAACAAGCAAAGCCTATAGAATTTCCAATAAAAACAGACTATGGAATAATCAATGAATGTGAAGATTGAAGAAAACGACTAGACTTAACCTGATGAGTTTGAACATCCTCATGCTACTATAAGTGTCTAAACTTCATAATAAAGTCTAGTAAAGATGGACCCGTCGACGAAATTCAGGGTGAACCTTCATAGAATCACAATCAACCTAAATATTCTCAAACTGATGAAGAAAATAATAATAGATTCAACATAACTGGAAACATAAATATAGTCATCCCAAATATCTCATTATTGGAAAGGTCGATGATGTTATCAAGACTCATTCTAAGATCAAGGAAAATATAAGTACTCTATCACTTATATCCAAGATAGAACCGAAGGGAGTTGATGAAGCTCTAACCAACGAAAGCTGAATAAAAGTAATGCAAGAAGAACTTCAGTAGTTGGGAATCAACAAATTTTGGGAACTTGTGCCTAGACGAAAGAATCATCCTGTCATTGGACCAAAAGGGGTGTTTGGAAACAAACTAGATGGCAAGTGAAAGGTTACCAGAAATAAAGCTAAATTTTTGGCAAAAGGATTTTCACAAGAAGAACGAATAAACTATAATAAAATCTATGCTCTTGTGGCCAGGTTAGAAGCCATAAGGCTACTTCTAGCTTATGCTTGTTTCCATTACTTTAAACTTTTTTAGATGGCCGTCAAAAACACATTTCCGAATCATATATAAAAGAGGAAGTGTTTGTGGAAGAACCCCTGGCTTTGAAGAACCCATAACGTCTGGTCACGTCTACAAGTTAAGAAGAGCACTACATGGTCTGAAACAAGTACTTCGTGCTTGGTATGAAAGACTGAATAATTTTCTAGTGAAAAATGATTTTGGAAAAGGTAAGGTGGACACTACTATCTTTATTAAAGAGAAAGTAAAGATATTCTTCTTGTTCAAATTTTTGTTGAAGATATAATCTTTGGTTCTTCTATTGAATTGCTTTGCAAGAAATTTTCAAGTCTGTGTAGATTGAATTCAAAACAAGCTTGATTGAATTTCTAAAAGCAAACAAATAATGCAGATGTTGCTGCTATGAATAAAATAAAAGAAAATTATTATGTTCAACTTACACAAGCTGCGATAAAAGCTATTCACAAAAAACTATCATGATGATAAGGGGGGGAAAGGAAAGAAACAAAGAGCAAACAGAGGAAAAATACAAAAGAAAGGAGGAGGATCATCTAAAAGAGGCATCAAATTGAGGAGCGTAAATCAAGTGTGAGAAAATCTTGACGAAGTCGATTTAATTTTGCCCATTCTTGATTACTAGGGAAGGAAAGGTAATGTATATTATAACTTGCTAATTTCTACATAATCAGGGTTAGCATATCTTATATTTCCCTTACTTTTTGTCATTAACAAGTCTTCTATTTACATTATCGTTTTATTATAACAAAAATGTATGTAAAATTTATATTATACATCCGTAATCCTTGATATATGTTTACTAATGTATATGTCGTTTGACTTTAAAGAACATGAGTTACATTGCTTGTATTTTATGTTTGCCTTAGCATGTAAAAGATGATGTCTCTAAAAATTGTGTTTCATGCAAATATGTTTTGAAGATAGTACGTAAAGATAAGCTGAGATGTATATTCTCTGCATCATAACCTTTTCTGTATTATCACTTTTTGATTATGAAAAAACAGGGGAGAAAATTAGAATATGCGCATGCGATTAATCGATTGTACTTTTACATTTGGTGCATAATAATGAACTGTGATTATATTTCTACATATTATTCTGCTAAATTTATCTGCTATCTCCTGATTTGAATTGCATTCTTTAAATATCGTTAAGTATCTTTTTGTGATGCTAACAAATGGTAAATATGCAGATGTGATATGACTTGATATGCAGGACATTAAAAACTAAGAAGACGGGCTCGAGTTCAGACTGGCTTTTATAGTCAAACAATCTTTTACGGTTCAGGCTTTATGCGATGCATTTCAAATTCTTTGTGCCTTATCTTATTTGAAATCAGTGCACAAATTATCATTTCCAATCCTCTGAATCTATTAAATACATTGAATAACTGTTTGATTTTATTTTTTCAAAATATGTATATCCGTATAGAAGGTTTGGTTATCATTAAAAATTGAGACATTGTTGAAAAAACTTCCTAACAAATTTTGAAGTTGACAAAACTACCCATAAGTGTTTGGTAAGTGTGAGAAATGCCTTGAAGCATTTTGATTCAGGGAATTACAGATGGAAGAGAAGCCTATAGCAATCTCGATCTTGTTCAAATTCAAGTCAAGATTGTTGAAATTATTTCAGGAGAAATAGGTTCAGACACAATATTGAAGACGAAGATCTTCAGACTAAGAGAACTACTTTTGTTCCCATCCTAACACAAGTTCAAAACGTGAAATAAGTTCATAACGTATATAATGACTTGTCATTTGGCTCAAATTTCACTATTAGGGAAAGATTTGATTGATTCGATCATTCAGATTGTTTTGCAAACCCACTTTGTAATGCAAAACTTCCTAATTGATTGGCAAATCAATCTTGAGGCAAGGTTCTTTCTAAACAAAGAAGCTCTTGTGAAAATCAAGACTCTGGTTATGTGGGTCCAATGGATAGATTGGAAGATGATCATCTAGAGTCCAACAATTGGATTAGAGGTATAGGAGTATAAAAAGAGATCAATGTGCCGAAAAGCAAGTAAGAGACAAAGTCCAAAATCTAGAATTCAAAAGTTTGAGCGAACTTCAATTCTACATACATTTCTTTTGGGGGCTATAATTTTGTGATTGTAAGAGAAGTACAAAAAGTGTGATTAAGTGAGATAGCGTAATCTATCGTACATTGAGTGTGATAACTCATTATCGTAATCTCTTGTTGATCATCTAGTGGAATCCAAGTAGGAGACTATCAGTTTGTGAGAGTGAATGTAGGTTTGATCTTAGCCAAATTACTATAAGTCTTGTGTGCAAATTTTCTTATTCCTAAGCTCATACTATTTATTATTATAGTCTATTGTAACTTGCTAAATTGTCAAGATTCTATAGAATCACTTATTCACCCTCATTTAGGTGATACTTATTATCTTTAGCAGGAAGTTCAAAAGAAAACTCAATATAGATCCTATATTCATTCCTTAAAGAAATGATATCATGTTTAGAGTGTTTGGAATTTTAGAAGCGGAGAATTTGGAAGCATGAGCTATCTTTTAAAAAAATTGGAGAAGGAAGAACAATTCTCATACCTGATTGAATGGCAGAAAAGTTGATTGAACATGACGAAGAAAAAAACAAATAAAAATACGACTTAGGGAGCGATCCAAACCTAAGATGTGTCAAAATTTGAAAGATGTAATGATTCATAATCCTAAGACGGAACCGGATGCGTTAGCCTTAAGAAGAGCGCAAAATGATACGCTAGGTTCTAGAGCCAGGCAATAGTATATCTACTGAAATAGACATTTGTTATGACTGATGCAGAAACTATAAATTAATTAAAACTGAGAAAAATAAAAAGAATACACAAATTTATTTGGAAACCCTTTTGCGGAAACCCTTTTGCGGGAAAAGCCACCGAGAGAGGAGAAGCTTTTCAATTTTATGTTGCTTTTAAATTTCAATCTTGCTTTTCAGTCGTCATGCTACTTAATTTCTTGGATGTTCGTTGCTTTCCAAGGGAAAGAAATTACATGCCCAGTTCTCACCTTTTCTTTTTCCTTCCTTTTTCAATGTTCATGATGGAAGTAACACGAGGACTAATAAGCAACGAATTTTCAAGGAAACAAGTAGCATGAGAACAATGAGATTTTGTGAGACCACTTAAACTTTTCCAAAAGTTTAAGCTATTCAATAAAGATGTGATTTTATATTTAATTATTCTAACATTTATCCTCACGCGTATGCTAAACTTCTGGTGTAAACCAAGTGTGAATATATTTAAGGGATAAGTGCATTAGAAGTCTAAAACTTGTGACAAAGGTACAATTGAGTCTTAAAATTTTCAAAAAGTATAACTAAGTCCTAAAACTTATCACGAAAGTGTAATTGAATGGTAAAATTTACAAAAAGTGTAATCAAATTCTAAAACTTATCATAAAAGTGCAATGGAGTCCTAAAAAATTCAAAAAGTGCTATCAACGGAAGGACTTGATTTGTCTAATTTGACAAGTTTATGACTAGATTGTATTTTTGGAAAGTTTTGGAACTTGATTGTACTTTCGTTATAAGTTTTAAAACTTAATCTAAGGATTGAAAAGCAAAAATAATGAGTATTCAAGGAATTAAGTAGTGTCGCAACCTCCCTTTCGGCGCCTTATGCGTGGGTGTGTTTGGAAGCTAATGGCTCGCTAAGTATTAGGTTTATTCTGGACTCTCCCAAGCCTACCAATTCATGACTTATAGTTTGAACTTTTTGACTTTCAAATTAATTTCAAATAGAAGTCATCACTAATTGATTTAAGGTGGGTCAATTAGAAATCCAAGTGAAATAACTAGAGAAATATTTCACTCACGCGTAACCAAAGAATATATGGTCGATGACTTGATTACATTAGTTAATCACTAATGCTCTTCTAGTACCTAATCTTGTTTAAACATCAAGATTACTATGATTCAATAACTAGACTGAGGAAATAGAAATCCATGCATCATAAGGGCATAATTGGAATAAGCCAATATTTGCTTCCAAGAACTTACACATTTTTTTCAGGGATTTTCCATGTATTTGTGGAAAAAAAAACTATTTTTTGGTTTTTTTTTTTTTTTTTTGGAAAATGTAAATCATTTTAAATTTTTCCGTTCTTTTCATTAAAATATTTTTTGGTAGTAATAATAATGTATATTATTATACAACCGACCAAAAGGAAAAAAAAAAAGGTTGGGCCTTGGGCCCATGTAAGGGAAAAGAAGAAGAAAGGGGGGGTTAGGCATGAGGCCGAGCCCCGTGGGCTCTTTTTTTAAAATAAAATATTCGTAAAATGAAATTAAAATAGAAAATACACTTTAGTAGATGCAATTGATATTAATATCTAGGTGATGCGAATTTTTTTTTTAATCAAGGCCAAATTGATTCCTAATTTTCTGTGCAATTTTAATATTAAGCATTTAGTTAAAATTTAGGTGTCAATAATTGTCCATTTCTAAAAATGAGCTTATAAAAGTTGCATTCAAAGACAAATTGATAACTAAATTTTGTCCAGTATATGCAGTAGATAATATCTTGTTTAGGACTTAATATCATATAAAAAAGGCAATATAGCATAATATATACTAAGGCGAATAAGAAGATACCTACAATTACTTATCGAGAAGGAGTGATACGGGGTGCGAGCTTGAGTTTTTTTTTGGCAAATATCAATGATCATCTTACCTAATGACGTGGGTAAAGTGCTTTTTTGAGACCCAAACCTTTCTTCGATCGCCTGTTAGAGTAACAAATTGTTCGTCTATGACCCAATCCTTTCTTTGGTCGCCTTGAGAGGAGATTGCTTTCTCAAGATTTGAACCATTCTTCAGTTTGCCTATTAGAGCAATAAGCCTTAATGGGAAATTGCTTTTAGTCACCTATTGGAGCAAAAAGTTATTTGTCTAGTACTCAAATTTTTCTTTGGTCACCTTGACGGGAAATTAGTTTTCCAAGATCCAAACTATTCTCTGGTCACCTATTAGAGCAATTAGTTATTTGTCTAGGACCCAAATCATTCTTCGGTCACCTTGACAAGAAATTGCTTTTTTAGGATCCAAATTATTCTTCAATCACATGTTAGAGCAATAAGTTATTTACCTGACTTTGGACAATAGAAGCACGCCACGTCGATAAAGAGAGATTTTGAGCTACGGAAGCACGCTGTGTTGATGAAGGACTTTGAACTTGGACATTCATGAATGTCTCACACCTCCCAATAATTGGAATATCGAGGACACACCTTGAATATTCATTTAGATCTCCCAGCTCTTGGCAGTGAAGGTCTCCCATCTCGTGATGATAGGTGAAGGTTTCCCATATCCTAGTAAATGAAATATCGATGACTCACCTTGAATATTCATAAAGGTCTTCCACTTCCTAGTAATTGGAATATCAAAAACATATAGTGGATATTCATGAAGATCTCTCGCATCTTGGTAGTGAAGTTCTCCCACCTCCTAGTTATTGGTGAAGGTTTCCCACCTCTCGGTAAATGGAATATCAAGGACACACCTCAAATATTCGTGAAGATTTCCTACCTTCTAGTAAATGAAACATTAAGAATGTACCTCAGATATTTGTGAAGTATCTTCCACCTCGTAATAAATGAAATATCGAGGACATATCTCAGACATTCGTGAAGGCCTTCCACCTCCTGTGATCAGAATATCAAGGATGTGCCTTAGATATTCGTGAAGGTCTTTCACCTTCTAGTAAATGGAAGTTGGAATATCGAGAATGCACCTCGAATATTCTTCTAGGTCTCCCACCTCCCACTAATAAGAAGTTGGAATATCATGGACATACCTCAAATATTCATGAAATTCTTCCACCTCCTAGTGATTGGGATATCAAGGACGCACCTCAGATATGCAAGAAGGTTTACTACATCCTAGTATAAGAAGTTTTGGATGAACCATGAAACTTATTTGATGAAGTGAGGAACCGTTACCTATTCGGTGCCTAACTTTTCTCAAGTGCGCGATAGGGCGATAAAACTTCAAGAATCTTGGATGACTACAAGCACTCCAAAGGGTTGGAATAACTAGGTAGCCGTAGGTATCAAAGTAGTGGAATACTTGAATAGTCATAAGTATTTAATGGCACAATTTGGGGACAACTTGGGCAGGTTGAGCGTCATGGTGATAAGAGAGCATGTTGGGGTAGCCGCAAGCACACAAAACAATGGAATACTTGGACAATCATAAGTAGTCAAAGATGCAATTTTGGGATAACATAGGCAAGTCAAGTGTTGATAAAAGAGTAACTGGATAGTGGTAGAAACTCATAAATAAATGAGATACGTGGATGGTCCAGGTATCTATACTCAAATGACAACTTGAACTGGTTGAATGTCAATAATAGAGAGTGCCTGGACAATAGCAGGTACTTAAAGATAATGGAATACTTAGATAGTCGCAAGTATCTATACCCTGAGGGCAACTCAAATGGTTGAAGTGTCAACAAGACAGAGTACCTAAATAGTAGCAAATGCTCGAAGACAATGGGATACTTGGGTAGTCATTGGTGTTCATATCTTGAGGATAACTTAAAGAGGACAAGTGTCAATAAGAAAGAGTACCTAAATAGTGGCAAGTACTTGAAACAATGGGATACCTTAATAGTTGCAAATGTCCATACTCTAATGACAACTCGAATAGGTCGAGTGTTGATAAGAGAAAGTATTTGGATAGTGGCAAGTGCTCAAAAGAACTAAAATACTTGGTTAGACACAAGTTTTTTTTTTTTTTAAAGAAGGGAAGAATATACTTGCCTGATGATATCTCTAATATATGAACGTATATCTCCTACATAATCAATTCAAATAGGGTTCATGCATAACAACTTTGTCAGTTTTGCATCACCAAAGTTCCCTAGGGGAAAATTTATAAAGACGATGCATACTTAGAATGTGGATGTTTTGAACATATCAAATGAGGGACTTTCAGTCTGAAAGAGCTTTCCACTCACTCTCATGGAAAAGATTGTTTTATCTTGACCATTAATGCAGGATTTACAAGAATCACACCATCTCACTATCATCATGTCAATAAGGGTCCAAGTATTTTTGCAAGTGGTATGATTTACCAATCTAAGAGGTCATTATTGGGACTTTAATATAGGTTTGTCGATGGTTTTACAAAGAGGATCCTCAAGGTCAAGGCTTATGAAAGAAATGCCATACAATCGTCTCCGGATTTACAAGTCAAGAAGCCTGTGAAAATGAGACATCTTGCTCATACTTCTTCGAGCAATGCTTATAAATATATAAATTCATACTTTAATTCAAGTGCCTAGTTTGAAGAGACTTTTTACATATGATCGCAACATAGGCTCCACTCATGGGTTGAGAAACGAAGGGACTCAAAAATGTGCAAAATGGCGAGACTAAGTGATCATCTTGGTATTATCACTAGTCTTTCTTCTCATCACTAGGGATTATCTTTGTTGAGGCTCCATTAATTGTACCACTACAATAGCTTTGCTTAGGAATACAAATGGCTAAAATTCACTTTTTTGTTTAAAGGCATTGGCCTTGTTTTTACAGGCAAACTACTTTTTTTATGTTGCTAGTTTTTAATCCAATTTTCACATCTATGGACATTGACCTTACTTTTACCAAGCACATTTACTTTTTATGCCCCTAGTTTTTGACTATTTATTATTTTAGAACCAACATAGACAAGCTTAAACAAAGCATTGCTACTAGAATCCTGGGGTCTTCATCTTTAGTTGGTGCTCCGGATCATGCTGCTTGATCGGTAGTGACTTCTACTTTGTCCCAGTATTGAAGTGATTATTAGCTAGGGTTATAATTACATACTCAATAGTGTTGTATAACGGATATAAGTGTTTAGGATAGAGAAAGAAATGCTCTTCATCATTCTAGGACACAAATTATCATGAGCATCCATATGCAATAAAGACACTCAATGATTGATACAAGTGTGAGCGAGAAAATTTCTATTTACTTTCTCACCTTGCGATACTGCCTTACCTCCGATTTGCCCCAGTGTGAGGTGGTTCTTGACAAGGGTAATATGAAAGAAACTTTACAAGTGTATTGGACTCAAAGTAATTAAACAATGGATAACTTGTAGTGTTTAGATATGGAACTTCCTACGTTCACTTCACAAGTGTATAAATAGGGGACTATGTATGGAATATGGCTTGCCTTTCATCATTCTAATGCACCTCATTTAGCATTCTCAATCAATTCCACATTATTCATTCAACTATCTATCTTGATAATCATTAGTGGAATCAATGACTTACAAAAAATAAAATCATCATGCCGAATTCATTTTGCAAAGGCATGGAGTGTTAGCATGAGGGAGTTTGTAATCCTAACACAAACAATTTATCCTACTTAAAAAAATTTATTAGAAACATTAGAAGTATTTATTTAACAAAATTGTCCCTATAAATGCATTACATTTTGAACACCAAAAGGATTATTCACAAATGGGTGTCCACAAATTGCCTCAATCCAAAAGGGAAAGGACACATGAATGATTAGTTGGGGTTGAAAATATGATCATTGATTTGAAGGGCGCCTCTACTTTTGCCCCAGCACAAGAGAAGGTGCAAAAATAGATCAATAAGTAAGACCAAAAGCAAATGCGAATTGAGGCCTGAAAGATTCCTGTCATTTTCTTTGGTGATACTTATGAAGCCATTTCACTTGGGAGAGTTGAATAGAGTTTGACATGCCTATCCTTGGTTTGTCATTCACACCTTTGGTGGTCAGATGATCTTACAACGGATAAGAGGAAATGCTCGGTGTACAAAATTTCTAGGAGCAATATAACATTACCCTTTATTGGTTTGCAAATGATCAAATGAACCCGTGATCCTACAACTTGAGGAGAGTGTGCGGTCTTGCATTTTTTGGTTTCATTAGGTCAAGCATTCTCCAATTTTTGCCAAAAAAAAAATATTTTCTTTTTATATGGCAACCTTGTTGCCACTTCCAGGATCAAACCCTGGTTGTTCTTGGACCGCTTCATCCTTTCTACCACTAGGTCGAGGCACTGGTAGTGTCTATAAGGCGCTCCTTTTTTTTATTTAATTGAATTGACTCTAGGACAACATGCCTTTTTACACTAAGTTAAGTGAATTTGATATGAGTCACTCCCATGTGCTTGCATGGCCAATATTGATTTACTCAAATTAATCCATTGAGTTTATTCCTTGAATCCCAATACTTCCTATCAAATAGGGAAATATGTCAAAAGCAAAGTTAAGGGGAGATATTGTGAATGATACCATATTACCCTTTTCCAAAATTTGTATTCGATAACTTTCGAGAAGTTCTCAAATGTTAGTGATAGCCTTTTTTTCTTGTCATGGTTCAACATCCCTTTTGATTGGTCATTCTCATTGTGGCTACGTATGCATGGTTGATGGTCATTAATTCATCTTCAACGTCTTTCTTCTGTGGAATTTTTTTTCTCCTGCCTTTGATCATGTGAACATCAATAATATTAGGCAAAGTCATGTACCTCAAACTTTCGTGGAATCTGAGATGGACAGTCAAAACCTCCATTTTTCTACCAGCAGCCGCTTCTAGACAGAGCATGCCTTTGGAACCATAATGAGTTTCCAAATTCTAAAGTCATCATTTGGAACAAGGGACTAGATATCACCTCGACTATCTACATTTTCTTTCTGTTGATAGTAGCCAATTCAAATGAATGAAAGGAATTTCTTTTATGTGCTTCTTGGCTTACCAAAGCCGGACGTCCCATTAATGAAACCGCAATGCTTAGTCCCTAGAGGTACATTGTGTGAAAGAGATACTACTCAAACTTGAGGCAGGGTCGTACAGGTGGGAGGTGGAGCATGTAGAACTCTAGGGACGACTCGCCATGATAACTTGAAAAATGGGGGAAGTCGAGAGTAACGTGAAGGAAGATTCCTAGATTGCTTCCCCTAAAGTTATTATGATCTACATGCTCTGAGTTTAATTGTGCATATACCTATTCCGTCCTATCTTTGGTCTCTTGTCACAACCTCTCTTTTTCCGTAGGGGGAAGAGAAAGAGGTTTAGGGTGTTGCCTAAAGAAGCAGACCAATGGCCCTAGATTAAGAACAGGCCCTCCTAAGCCCACACCATGCGTAAGTTGGATTTCATATTTCAATTCCTAATAACCTAAATATTTCTAGGAGTTGCCACTAGCCTATTAGGGTCAGTTAGAAACCAATCAAGACATGGGAATGTTATCTTGATTCCTACACAACTAAAGATTTCTAGGAACAGGGACTTGTTTATGTTAATGTTTCTATTAGCACCCTAAAGGTACCACTAACTTAGAATGTTGTTTATCTAAATGGCTACACAATCTTGATTACCAATTATAATCCTTATAAAACCACTAAGCGTCCATGCAAATGTTTTTGCATGTTTGTTTTCCTTAATGTCTAAACTAATCCTAGCCTAATTCATAAAATAAATTTACACACAAATTAATGAAAAGTGGTGCAATAAGTAAACATCCAAAAAATTGAAATGACTTGAAAATAAATGCGGAAAAGGAAAACCCGATACAAGTCGGTCAAATAATATTACATGGCCTCGTTATCACACCCAAGGATAGGACCCCTATGAGTGAAATAGGAATTTAAATATGCATGAAATTACTTTAGGTTTCACGCCCCAATGGTCTAAGCGTGTGCCCATCCCTCGGTGGTCGATTAAATAACGACGTCCTAGGACGCATTCCAACCCATTCATTTTAATGCGCATGCGGAAGCTAATAATTAAATCCCCCAACAACAACATGATGTGATAGAAAAGTAAGACCACAAGTTTTCGAAAACCAACCCACACCAATATATACATATCAAGCTATGTCATTTACAACACTGGCCGATCTATAAAAAAGGTCTGCAAAATGGGGGGTTTTAGATGGCTACAGATCTTCTAATCAGTCAAGTCTTCGACTGAATACTCTGGGGTTCCTAGCTCTTATAGGGTCGGGTCCACCACCGAACCACCTGGCAATCGGTCGTGCCTTTCCTAAAGGCAACCTCCAGCACCGACATGGGGACCTCAGACTCCGGTATGGGGCCCTCTCTCTATCCATTCCACTCCTGACGGTACCATGACCTGTATTGATCGGGTACCTTATGGGGTAAACTCGCATCAACCCAAACCACAGACCTCACAAGCCCATAGACCCATCCCTTTGGATTTCCATGAAGCATAATGAAACCCTTATGCTCGGTGACCTTCTTTGGCTATCCAAAATGCTCGGGAGGAGCTGCCATCTAAGAACCTAAAAGTGTTATCCCACAATGGGATGAGATGACGTCTTAGCAAGTTCACCCCCTAAGCTCCGACTACGAAGGTAA
The DNA here is from genome assembly GCA_014182545.1 of Eucalyptus globulus. Classification (NCBI taxonomy): domain Eukaryota; kingdom Viridiplantae; phylum Streptophyta; class Magnoliopsida; order Myrtales; family Myrtaceae; genus Eucalyptus; species Eucalyptus globulus. The sequence continues at coordinate 17,490,619 of CM024721.1, read as the reverse complement.
TACACCCTAAGGGCTACCTAAGCACAAGCACGAATCAGAGGACTTACTTTTGCCTCAATCCCTTCCTGCAAGTCAATACAATTCAGCCACTCAACCAATCAATTCGACTCGAATCAAGTCATCAAATTAGATCGAGCTCTCGATCAATCGAACCAGTTGATCCATGTCATCAAGACCATCTCTCGATCAACCATTTCAATACTATCTATCAATCAATACTATATATCAAGCCGTTTCCTTGAAATGATCAATACTCACCTAAGCTAATATAAATGAATGCTCGCTCAAGCTGATAATGATAGATATTATAGCTCACCAAAGTTGATATATGCTCACCAAAGCTGATTTATGCTCACCGAAGCTGATTTATGCTCACCCACTGATCATTTCAATGTTTTCATAGTACCCGGTAAAATTATCGGGTGTGGGTACACGGTAGGCCTTAGCCAAAAATAAAATAATTTTTATTTTATGAAATCTCACTAATTATATAGTCGATAAAAACATTTTTGGCGCTAGAAACCGACACCCAATAATTTTTTAATTAATTACCGAAATTAATAAAGTTTGAGATAAATACCCAAAATTACAATCAACACCCAAATTACACAAATTATCATCCGAGATAAATAAATCAACCACACCTTTGCGATCGGCACAAAATTCTGGTCACCGGCTATCCCGGTCTAATTTCAAAAAAATAATAATTAATTAAATAATTACGAAAATTAATTATTATTTACCAATAATTGCAACTTAGGCCGAAAAAGCCTAATTAAATATCAAAACTGGCCCGGAAAATTTCCGAACCTATCTAGATAAATACTATGACTTATCTACTTGCTAATTACACTACTCTAACCACCTAACATGTAATATCAAACGATTAAATTGCTAATCTATTCTAACTATCTACATAATCCATACTTAACTTAAACTAATCAACCCTTAAATATAATTAACTCCCTAAGCAGATATTAGTGAGTAAACTCACTTGATTAACGATCCGACGGGTTCACTTCGACAGGGTTGTGAAGGCGGTCCACAAACTCCGAAACGGGTGCACCTTTCGAGGTCCGGAAGGGCTTGGAAACGGCCAAACAGTGTGCTACAGACCCAAGAGCTTTGGTTCTAGTCAGGGGCCGAAGATGGATGAACAATGGCCGGTTGGGCTATAAATGGCCAAGGACGGGCGGCAGGAGATTGCAATGAGCTTCTGGCAATTCGGCGGGCGACTAGGCAGCTCCGACGACGGTGAGGGAAGTTTGAACAGCTCAGGGGACGTCCTAGGGGTCGCGTCTAGGCAGAAAGATGGCCAGGGATGCATAGGACAGGCATAGCTTACGCAGGATTCGTGGACGACGCGACGGCGAGGCAGTGGTGACATGGGCGGCTCGAACGGGCGTCCATGGGCAAGGAGCCTTTTCTAATTTCTCTCTACAATTTTTTCTGAGCTTCAAGAAGACTAAAAATGGAGAAAGGAAAGGATAGAGGAAGAACAAGGTAGGCTATTGGCTTGGAGGGTCCCTCCTTGCTTCAAACCCATCTCTTTGTTCCCTTGAAGTGGCCTCACATGGCCAACTGGCTCCCTCACCCCTTTGCAACCCACAACACTTTCTTTATAAGCTATTGAAGAGGTCCAAAAGTGTGGAGCATGGGAGGTTACGAATTTTGAAGGGTCTCCCTCCAAATTGAACAAAATTCCCAAATGAATCAAATCAATTCGGCTCGCATAATTTCCATCGTCGAGTCTTCGATCAAATTGATATTTTTCCTTACCAATAGAACCCACTTGCATCCCAAAAACGCTATCAAAAACGGTCCCCTTAATTTTCCGAACAAAAACAACCTTATTTCGACTTTTCGCCAAAAATCTCGATTTGCAGAAAAATTTTCAAAGGATGAATCGACATTCCTAAAATGACTCATGATATAACAAAACTTTCAATTTTTGAAATTGGATTCAAATTTGTGGTTAATTTTAATCGGGCGTGATTTTAGCGTGACCTAGCCTACCGGGTAGCTTTTACAAATTTTTAATGTAATGACCCGTGGGACACATTGGCGACTCTTGATGGTCATGAAAATCTTGAGATTTCAAATACGAACACAGGCTACCAAAATGATAGAAAAATCAGTCTAGTACTAGTCAACGAGAATTTTATAATTTGGTGGAATCACTCACATTTAGCCACACATCTCTGTTGAACCGACCTATCTCTGATCTCTAATTGACTTTAAACTGTGCCATAATGATCTCTACAGATGAGCACAGTCGAGTAGTCGATTCCCGGTCTAATTCCCAAGTCTATTGCTTTAAAATCCCTTAATGGCTTTCCTAGATAGTCTAGTTATCCCTAGAGTGATAAGCTCTGAGAATAGCATTATAAGTGTGTCAATGAAAGGCCCGATTTATTAAATTGAAAACATGACTGAAATTCCATGATGTCATAACTCTTCCCCTCTTATAAAAATTTTGTCCTCGAAATTTAAACCATTACAATGCTTTAAGCAAAAAGGTGGGAGAACAATTGTCTCATCGACTCTTCACTCTCCCAGGTTGCTCCTTCAGTGCCGTGGTGTTGCTAGACCACTTTGACCAACGGGATGTTCTTGGTGCGCAAAACTTGTTCTTTCCATCCACAATTTGAACTGGGCTTTCAACATATGACACTCTATCATCCACGTCCAACTCTTTGAAATTAAGCACGTGGGTCGGGTCAAGCTCATACTTCCTCAACATCAACACGTGAAAGACGTCATGCACTTGCACTAATCTTGGCAGCAATGCAAGACAATATGCTAGGATCTCGATTCTCTCTAGAATCTCAAAGGGATGTATGTGCCTCGAACTCAGTTTTCCCTTCTTGCCAAAACGTGAAGTACCCCTCTTTGGTGACACCTTCAAAAAAACGTGATGAGCTTTTGATATATCTCCTCTCTGAGCTCTGCATTGTCAAGTACACACAATCGTCCTCAGAACCTTAGTGTTCCATCTTCAGAAATCTAAAAATCAGCCTTTCTCTTATTAGTATCCTCTTGCAGAATCTTCTGAACATCTGGGTTTATCAGCTAAAGTAATTTGATTCTAATCAACACATCTGGCTCAATTCTGAGGGTGGCCATAAGATTTGAAAGGTGGCCTACCTCAAACTTGAAAACTGAATCTCAAGCTCTCTCGATTAAATTCCACTCCTTAACCAACATATGCGCGACTAAGGACTTTTGACTCAACGCGTTAGCGATCTTATTCGCCTTTCCAGGGTGATATAAGATATCACAATCATAATCCTTCAGAAGTTCCATCCATCGATGTTGTCTCATATTCAACTCATTTTGAGAGAATAAATACTTGAGACTTTGATGATCAGTGAAGATCTGGAATATTTCTCTACACAAATAATGTCTCCAAATCTTCAAAAAGAAAATGATTGCCGTGAGTTCTAAGTCATGCTTCGTATAATTATGCTCATGAGGTCTCAACTGGCGAGAGGCATATGCAACAACCCTACCATGTTGCATCAATGCACAACCTAGTCCTTTAAACGATGCATCACTATAGATCTCGTATCCTTTAGGACCAGATGGAATGATCAGCATAGGTGCGGTAGTTTGCTTATGCTTAAGCTCTCGGAAAATACGCTCGCACTTGTTTATCCACACAAACTTCTTGTCCTTCTTCAGGAGTTGAGTCAACAACGACACCAAAGCCTAAAATTCTTCCATGAACCTTCTGTAGTAACCTGCCAAACCCAAAAAGCTTTTGATCTCTATCACTGTAGTCAGTCTTGGCCAGTAGATCATTGCTTCAATCTTGGCTAGGTCCACAAAGATTCTTTCACCTGAAATCACGTAACCTAGGAAAGCAACATGAGTCAACCAAAACTCACACTTGCTGAACTTGGCATACAACTCGTGAATCCTCAAGATCTGAAGTACTATTCTCAAATGACTCTCACGCTCTTCATCACTCCTTGAATACACCAAAATATCATCAATGAACATAATCACAAACCAATCCAGATATTTTTTGAACACTCGGTTCATTAGATCCATAAAAGCAGCAAAAGCATTCGTCAAACCGAACGGCATTACAATGAACTCATAATAACTGTATCAAGTACAAAATGCTGACTTTGGAATGTCACCTGATTGAGTTGACGATAGTCGATGCATAAGCGCAACGAACCATCTTTCTTCTTCACGAATAGAACTTGTGCTCCCCAAGGTGATGCACTAGGATGTACGAATCCCTTATCCAACAACTCTTGCATCTGCACCTTCAGTTCTTTCAACTCAGACAACGCCATCCGGTAAGGAGTCTTAGAGATTGGTTTTGTCTCGGGTGCTAACTCAATCACAAACTCGATCTTTCTCTTTAGCAGTAAGCCTAGCAATTCCTTCGGGAATACATCTAGAAATTCTTACACCATTGAGATATCTTCAATCTTCAACTCATTAACGGTTGTATTCACGACAGTTGCCAAGTAACCTTGACAACCCTCGTCTAACAAACAGGTTGCCTCAAGCGACGACATTAAAGTAATCGAGGGTCCTCCTCGACTTCCAATAAACTCGAAACTTTCACCCTCTTATGGGTCAAACTGAATCGCTTTACGATAACAGTCCATCTTAGCCCGTTGCTTGGTGAGCCAATCCATGCCAATTATCAAATCAAAGTCATACATGGTTAGGACTAATAAATCTATCCTCCCTTCTCACTCGCCAATCACTAACTTGTAACCATAACAACCCAATGCAACTAACACCTTATCCTTTAACGGTGTAGATATGTTAACCATGGACTCTAGTAATTTAGGATTTAATCCTATCAACTTAACATATTGCTCGGCAATAAAAGAATGAGTCGCTCTATGGTCAAACAAAGCATAAGCAGCATGGTTGTTCAGCGAAACCACATCTGTAATCACATCAAGCGCGTCCTCTGCCTGACCTCTCGTAATGGCACACTGTCCCTTGAGCCGAGGGTCTGTTCTATCCACCTTGTGGTGAAAAATGCAGCGCTGCACCCCTTATCTGACCCATCAATGGTGGCGGCGGTAACTGCTGTTGTCTCCTTGCTCTCCTAGGACAATCTCTAGCTATATGACATTGTTAGCCACACTCAAAACACGCACCCATCTATCGAAGGCACGCGGCCGAGCCATGTCACCTTCCGCAGAAGCGACATACATCATTCTGACTTGGCCTTGACTTACCAACTCCACCCTTCCTATTGGGTGGGACGTGGAATCTTCCTCTAATCATGGGCTTCTTCCCATATCGATTCTCATCCCTGTTAGATCCAAACTGCGACCCAAATGCGGCAACACATTTATTTTGGTCTCTCTCTATCGCTAGGCTCGTTCATAAAGTGTGGCACCCCTCGACGGCCCCCGATCCGATTAGGGTCGCCACAGTTCACTTACCATTCACTTTTCTTAATAACATGTCACTCTGATACCATTTCAATTGTAGCGGGTTCATACAACCATGGGGGTTTACATTTTTCTTTTTCTTTTTTTTTTGATAGGTCCATTGCACAATTCATATACGGAAGCACATCTAACAAACTCCATTCCCTATATTCAGAAAACGATGCACACCTACTAAACATCTTATATAAGTTAAAACTGAACACGTTTATTTACATAGAGCAGATGGACATCTTTAGTCGGTACATCAAAATGCAGTAGTTTTCTATACTCGGCTACACTTCAAAAGATGACCGACATCTCCTCCCACAATCGTATGCTTAAGGTCCATCAACCCGATTGTCGGCGCCCAAAGGTTCCTTCCTTTGCTATCCTTCTCCCTTGCGGTCATATCCAACTGCTTAAACCATCTACTAATCTGAAATGTTATTCCCTAAAAGGGGTGAGTACAACCACTCAGCAGGTAAAGGAATCCAATAACCACTCAATGCATCATACAAGTCATACATGCATTCCTGGCATTACTTACCTTGAAGCCATGCGCATACTATCATGCATCAATCTCATAATCATATACATGTCATCATCATCATAACATCATTTCATCACACATGTCATCATCATCATGGCATCATCACATTACACATATCATCATGCCATATCATATATCATCATCATCATCATCATCATCGTCATGCATATCATCATGCATATCATTATGCCATATCATATATCATCATCATCATCATCATCATCTTCATCATCATGCATATCATCATGCATATCATGCCATGGGTGATCATCATTATTCCATATCACATATCATCGTGCATATCATATCATGGGTGATCATCATTATTTCACATCACATATCATCATCATCATCATCATCATCATCATGATGCATATCATATCATGGTTTAATTTTCCACTTTTAGCTATCAATTTGATCACCACATCACACATTCCTCAAATCATCAATTTCATCATCCCCTCAGGCAAAGACCTCCGAGGTGTCCGACATTCAGCCATCCCAGGCCACCAGGCATCTCCCATCCCAACTGGCATCACGAGGCATTCCCTTCGGGCAGAAACCTCCAACAGGGCTTCCGGCATTTACACTCCCTGGCCGGGCATCCCGCACCCCAATCCTAGCATCGCGAGGCATTCCCTTCAGGCAGAAACCTCCGACAGGGCTTCCGGAATTATGTACCGACATACCACTAGGCCTCCCCTGGAATTACGTACCGTATACCACTGGGCATCTCGACACTCCCGGGGAATCTCCGGAATTACGCCACTAGGCCACCGAGCATCATCATCCACCACAACAATCTCCTCATTTAACATTATTCATGTTCACCAATTTCGGTCTTCATTTAGCATGGCATATGACATGACATCAAACAAGTCATACTTGGCATGGAATTCACACATGCATCTCAATTCAATGTCATGCATACATCAAGACTTCATCGTACAATGCAACATGGTATAATTATTTATAAAATTAATGGAATTTATGGCCAATAAAATAATCTATTTTATTTTATTTTTCTTTTATTTATTTATTTATTTATTTATTTAAATTCCAACTTTTGTCATTTCCATAAATATTAAATTTCATATCCACAAATTCCCAAAATTATAAAAATTACAGAAAATATTAAACAAGCTAATAGGATGATAATTTCATACAAAATACATGGCCAAATAGCATTTCACACAATTTCCCAATTTTCACAAAACATCATATAATTTTCGGATGAAACCAGAATGCACGGTTTCCGAAGAAATTCGATTAAAATATCCATATGGCCTCCAAAAATTATGAAATGTTACTGAGTTATAGCCAAGACATTTTCGTACATCTTTCATGAAGACTTCCAAGTCAGATTCTTTCTAGATTAATTTCTATAGTCTCACGAAGCTTCTGGATCCATTACCGAATCGTCCAGTGCATGCTTCTCCGAAATAATGATTTTTCACCTACCTTTTCTTGTTATTTTCCTCTGAAATTTAGATATGTTATACAAAAAGATGTTATCTACAAGTTTCATGAATAAATCTAAGTCAAATAACCAGATTATAGTCGTCATTTAGGTCCATGATGTCTCGGGTGTCCTGTATTACATCTCCAGAATTACCGTCTTCGAGATCTAGTCGATTTACGAGTTTACACTTATTCATTTTACTTCAAATTTGAGTATGTTGTAGCTTAATATGTCCCCTACAACTTTCATGAAGAAATCGAAGAGAGATACTTAGCACAAACCAACATGAAACAACAAATACAACAAGATGTCAGTGAAATCGTTCCTGATCTGAGGTCTCCGTAGAATGAGAGTTTAACCCCTCAAATATCCATCGTTTTCCACGAAATGTCAGTATGTTGTATCCCAAGATGTTAGCTACAAATTTTATGAAGAGACCAAAGCCAAAATGGAACTCTAAACATGCATGTAAGCTCACACAACATTCTGACTCGAGCGGGTTCATGCGAAAACATTCCAGATCTGACATCTCCGTAATATGAGAGTTTGACCCCTCAAATCTCTATCATTTTACACCAAATTTTAGTATGTTGTATTTTGAGATGTTAGATACAACTTTCATCAAGAGAAAAAATCCAAAATTGGACTCTAAAGACACATGAAAGCTCAAACAACATTCTGACTCACAGGGTACGAGCAAGAACAGCCACACCATTCACATAAATCGACCATGCTTCGATTTTTTCTCACCTAACACCCAATAATTTAACATGCAAGCGTCATACACACATGCAAGAGAAGCTAGAGGACTCCCACTTGCCTCTAGACCGGACGGACAGCAGCAAAAGAGACGGCACACCGGCAACGGACGAATGGCGTGCGGGCGGCGACGGGCAAGCTCCTTCCTTTCTCTATTCCTCTCTTCCTCTCTTTCTCTCTTTTTCTCCTCTCTCTTGGCACCTCTCTTGGACGACAGCCCTCAATCCATCAGCCACTCTCTCTCTCTCTTCCTTTTTGGTTGTATTTGTATTGCATGTATTCTCTTTTTGCATGGGGGACAAGTGTTCTCATGAGGAGAACAAGTGGCAAAAAGGAGAGGACAAGTGTTGGAGGACATGCAAGGTTAATGGGCCTTCTTCTTGGGCCAACCTTGGGCCAGCAAATGGGCTGGTCGACAGCCCCTCCTTGGCTCCAATGGGCCGACCATTTGGCCCTCCAAAATCCATACTCTTGGGCCTAAGGCCCAACCTAATTAAACCCACAATTTCACTTTCAATTATTCATCTTTAATTATTTCTTTTGAGAATTTAATTACTAAATTCCACATGGCCAAAATCTTGAAATCATAATTCCATAAATTCCAATTTATAAAACACATGGCCAATGATAGGATTTTCTTTCCTATCACATAATTATCCCTTAAAAGCTTGGCCATATATCTAATTGCAAATTATGGATTAAATGGCCATAAAATAACTTAATAGTACTTCCATCTCCTATTCATAGACCTTAATGTGACTAGAGGTCGTTAAGAATTTTGGGATGCCACAATTCTCCCCTTAGAGAATTTCGTCCTCGAAATTAGACATTTCCTATGTCTCTTGAAATAAGTGAGGGTACCTTTCCCTGATCTCATTTTCACTCTCCCATGTGGCTTCCTCCACATCATGATATCGCCAAAATATCTTAACCAATGGAATTCTCTTGGTCTTGAGAATTTGTTCCTTTCAATCCAGTACTTGCACAGGCTCTTCAATGTTCCTCACTTTCTCATCCATTTTGATGGCTTCATGATCGAGTATGTGTCCTAGATCGGGCTGATACTTCCTCTTATGTTAAGGATGCAAGCTCTTAATCATATCTTAATTTATCTCAACACCATAACAGTTTTAAAACAATAACCACATCTGAAATTTCTTTTGAACGCTTGAAAATCTTCCTTCATGAAATCAAACAATACAAACTGAGGTTTTCAAAAGCATTCAACAACAACAGCAAGCTTTGAAATCATATGCCATTTCCATGTCAAAACGTTTTCAAATCACCAATGTGGAAAATCCTTTGAGTTCTCAAAAATTCCACTTCATGATGTCAAATAATGCAAAATAGGGATTTCAAAGACACAGCGGTATAACAATGATAGTATTTGAGAATAGGTGAATCTCATATTGTTGAAACCAATTCACAAAATCAAAGCATGATACCAAATCCATAAAATCCATGTTCACGTTTAAATTTCAAATGTTTTCGAAATCCACATATAAAGCCTTGAGTTGCACTTGCATCACGGCGCGAAATAAAATACTTTATCAAAACCCTTAGTAAATTTAAATCAGTACGTTGGTAAATTCCAATCTCAATCCCAACTCCAATGGGTTGGAATGTTTTCTATAAAAAGTTCAGAAATCCTTGAAATAGAAAACATTTCTTAAAACATTTGGGCACGGTGTCACAAGTACTCATAAATTTTGATGAAATTCAAGAGATTTTCTAAAACAATTCACAATCAAAATCTTTTAATAATTCCATCCACCTCCTCTATCTCATATTCAATTCCTTTTGTGAAAACATCTATTTTAAGCTCTATCCTAAGTGCAACTATCAATGAGATTCAAATTTAAAGAATTCCACCTTCTCGACTCAATCGAACGCACCATTTAGCCAAATTATTCCTATACCTTTGTCACCATCAATTCAAGCCTAGAACCATCAAAATCAACACCACCAATAACTCATTTGGTTCAATCCAGCAAAGACATTCACTATGCATTCACTGCAACATAGATTCAAGCCTAAAATATAGCATCATTCCTTCGATTCAAATATCTATAGTCCACCAAGACTTATTTAATTCAAAGATCGACAATCCACCAAAAGAAAACTTGTCTAGTTTCCACCGAATATATCTCATATCTCATCCTAAAGAATCATCACTTAGACTAATCACTCATCAAATCCGCAATTTGAACTTCCACAATTTCACCTTGGAAAGACTATAACCACAAATGATCATGTTCACTAATTCCACCAAACTTTTTCAAACTGAGATCATCACCTAAAATTAAAAGTTGACCACTATCGATTAAACCTATTATTCTGACATATAAACCACAAATAATTTCATGTCTCATATGACCACTCAAACTCATGACTTCCAAGATCAATCTATACATACTAAATACCTCCATGTAACGCATCAAGACTTCCAATGAAATCCTCAAATAGGAAGTCACTACTTAGCTCAAATGATCATAACTTAATCCTCAAATTCATAACTTACTATCCATAATTCATTTCTTAAGCCTTGCTTGCAGCACTATGCTTAGGTGCTACGCATGCTCTTTAGGTCCTTTAGAATATATGAGGATATCATCAAATGAAGACAATCACAATTTGATCCAAATAAGGCTTAAATATCCTATTCATTAAATCCATGAATGCAGCTAAGGCATTCGTCTATCCAAATAGCATAACTAGGAACTCATAGTGTCCATAGCGAGTCCTAAACACGGTCTTAAGAATGTCTTCTTTCTTAATCCTTAACTAATATCCTGATCTCAAGTTAATTTTAGAAAAGACCGAACTTCCTTGCAATTGGTCAAATAGGTCATCAGTTCTAGGTAAGGGATACTTACTCTTGACATTTACATGATTCAATTGCCTATTATTAATGCACAAATGCATCGACCCATCCTTCTCTTTCACAACAAGAGTTCTACAAGCTTAACCATGCTTCCACTACGCTACTTTGACAAAATTGTCCCAGAAACACCACCTTCCCAGTTCAGTTCATAGTTCGGTTCATTTCTGCCCCCTTTTGCCATTCTAGAAGCCTACCAAGAGCCGCTCCTTGTTCAGGTCCTCTGATCTCGGCATCCACTCCTCGCCCTCATCGGATCGGGTCATTACAGGTACACCAGCTTTCGCCTAGTCCGAACCCAAACTACACATCTACTTAAGGGTCTCGTTTCAATAGGGATTAACTTACAGAGTTATTATCCGTTTTGGCTTATCCCATACTAGGCCTCATGGTTTCATCCTTAGCACACGGGCAAGTACTATCTCAGGAGATCATTCATCCTAGTCCATTGCTTACGGAGCTAGTCCATTCCTACAATGACATCAAAGTCATACATAACTATCACTATCAAGTCCATTTCCAGATCTCATTCCCCTAGGGTTATCTCACTCATCTCACATGCCAACGTAGATAACAGCATATCTTTCAGCGATGTAGAAATACGAAGAGGCATATCTAGAGATTTGTTCCTACTCCTCACAATCATCTATATTTTCGGACACAAATGAATGCATGCCACTTATATCAAATAACATATGCCTTCTTATCCCTTTATCGAAATCATACCTGAGATAACACTTTTGGAAGCTTTTGCTTCCTCTTGAGTGACCGCATACACCCTTCCTTGTGGTGGTGGCCTCTGTGGATTCCTTGGTGGATTTGGTTCAACAGTACTTTGTTGCACCTGTCGCACCGAGCTAACATTCGGCTGCAACCTCTTTTGTGGACAATCTTTCTTAAAGTGTCATATTTGCCCACATCCATTACATCTCAGTTGGCTATTACAAGGTCCTGGCCCATGCCTCCCATCACACTTTCGACAAATATCAGGCGGATAGGGTGCCTTCCCAAAAGTCGGGCCACTCCGAGCTCTTCTAAAATTTCCAAAGTTACTCTTTTTCTTAGATTCTCAAGTCGGACCTTGACCAGGATAGGGTCTCTTACCTCTTCGAACATCATTAAAGGCCATCTGCCTCTTAGGCTCTAGTTGCTCTCTTACTAACTCTTACTCCACCAACTGTGCCCTCTCATAAATCTCATTATAATCCCTTATATTCAGACGCACTAGTTGTTTCCTAATATCAGTCCTTAATCCTTTCAGGAATCTTTTAGCCTTTTCCTCTCGATCCACAACCAACCTAGGAGCATACCTAGAGAATTCAGAAAATTTTTCCTCATACTGGTCTACCGTCAGCTCCCTTTGTTCCAACTGAACAAATTCAGTGATATCCTTGGCACAATCAGAGAAATGCTTCCTATTGAAAGCCCTAACAAACTCATCCCAGTTTATCTCAATACCTGGTGGAAAGATTGTATCCCTCAAAGCTCTCCACCAAAACTTTGCATTTCCCTCTAGCTGGTACTCTGCCAAAACTATTTTCTCAGCATCATTGCAGTCCAACAACCGGAAAATTCGTTCCATTCCATCAATCCATTGTTCCGCATCCTCGGGACTCCCCATTCCACTAAACTTAAGTGGTTTCAACTTCAGAAATTGTTCCACTAGTCCCTGAGGGCAACGTTCTACTCCGGGTTGTTGCTGCGCTTGTCTATCCATCAGATTTTCAATATTGGCCAATGTCTGCAGGATGTCTTCCATTCGGGGTTCAGCCCTTGCAGCAGAGGCTTCAGCCCTCGATGGATGAGCACTTCCAGCTCGTACCATGATTTTCCTGCAGTTTCCAAGCATTGCCTCAGGAATAATCCGAGACTCACTGTCTCCTATTCAAAGCAACTACTACTACTACATAAGTAACATATGCATGTTACTGGTACCTAAAGACAACTCAAGATGAACTACTAGGGATCTACGAGTGAATACTCATCACCCGTTATTCAATGTAAATCAATTTTTCCGTTTTATATCCTATGGTGTGCATCTTTCTATCCTCATTTCCATCTGAGGCACCTTATCACTCCAAATAAACCATAGCTCTGATACCAAAACAGGCTGTGGCACCCCTCGACGGCCCCCGATCCGATTAGGGTCACCATAGTTCGCTTACCATTCACTTTTCCTAATAACATGTCACTCTGATACCATTTCAATTGCAGCAGGTTCATACAACCATGGGGGTTTACATTTTTCTTTTTCTTTTTTTTTTATAGGTCCCTTGCGCAATTCATATACGGAAGCACATCTAACAAACTCCCTTCCCTATATTCAGAAAACGATGCACACCTACTAAACATCTTATATAAGTTAAAACTGAACACGTTTACTTACATAGAGCATATGGACATCTTTAGTCGGTACATCAAAATGCCGTAGTTATCTATACTCGGCTACACTATAAAAGATGACCGACGTCTCCTCCCACAATCGTATGCTTAAGGTCCATCAACCAGTGTCGGCGTCCAAAGGTTCCCTCCTTTGCTATCCTTCTCCTTGCGGTCATATCCAACCGCTTAAACCATCTACTAATCTGAAATGTTATTCCCCAAAAGGGGTGAGTACAACCACTCAGCAAGTAAAGGAATCCAATAACCACTCAATGCATCATACAAGTCATACATGCATTGCAGGCTTACTTACCTTGAAGCCATGCGCATACTATCATGCATCAATCTCATAATCATATACATGTCATCATCATCATAACATCATTTCATCACACATGTCATCATCATCATGCCATCATCACATTACACATGTCATCATGCCATATCATATATCATCATCATCATCATCATCATCGTCATGCATATCATCATGCATATCATTATGCCATATCATATATCATCACCATCATCATCTTCATCATCATGCATATCATCATGCATATCATGCCATGGGTGATCATCATTATTCCATATCACATATCATCATGCATATCATGCCATGGGTGATCATCATTATTCCATATCACATATCATCATGCATATCATCATGCATATCATATCATGGGTGATCATCATTATTTCACATCACATATCATCATCATCATCATCATCATGCATATCATATCATGGTTTAATTTTCCACTTTTAGCTTTCAATTTGATCACCACATCACCCATTCCTCAAATCATCAATTTCATCATCCCCTCGGGCAAAGACCTCCGAGGCGTCCGGCATTAAGCCATCCCAGGCCACCAGACATCCGGCCCCCCCACATTCCGGGCATCTAGCATCCCAACTGGCATCACGAGGCATTCTCTTCGGGCAGAAACCTTCGACAGGGCTTCCGGCATTTATACTCTCTGGCCGGGCATCCCGCACCCCAATCCTGGCATCGCGAGGCATTCCCTTCGGGCAGAAACCTCCGACATGGCTTCCGAAATTATGTACCGACATACCACCAGGCCTACCCTGGAATTACGTACCGTATACCACCGGGCATCCCGACACTCCCGGGGAATCTCCGGAATTATGCCACTAGGCCACCGAGCATCATCATCCACCACAACAATCTCCTCATTTAACATTATTCATGTTCACCAATTTCGGTCTTCATTTAGCATGGCATATGACGTGACATCAAACAAGTCATACTTGGCATGGAATTCACACATGCATCTCAATTCAATGTCATGCATACATCAAGACTTCATCGTACAATGCAACATGGTATAATTATTTCTAGATTAATTTCTAGCCAAGACATTTTCGTATGAAAGAAAGACGTCCAAGCCAGATTATTTCTAGATTAATTTCTATAGTCTCACGAAGCTTCTGGATCCATTACCGAATCGTCCAGTGAATGCTTCTCCGAAATACTGAGTTTTCACCTACCTTTTCTTCTTAGTTTCCTCTGAAATTTATATATGTTATACATCAAGATGTTCTATACAAGTTTCATGAAGAGATCTAAGTCAAATAACCAGATTATAGTCGTCATTTAGGTCCATGATGTCTCGGATTACATCTCCAGAATTACCGTCTTCGAGATCTAGTCGATTTACGAGTTTATACTTGTTCATTTTGCTTCAAATTTGATTATGTTGTATATTAAGATGTCCCCTACAAATTTCATGAATAAATTGAAGAGATATTCTTAGCAAAAACCAACATGCAACCACAAATACAACAAGATGTCAGTGAAATCGTTCCTGATCTGAGGTCTCCGTAGAATGAGAAATCAACCCCTCAAATATCCATAATTTTCCACTAAATTTCAGTATGTTGTATTTCAAGATTTTAGCTACAACTTTGATGAAGAGACAAAATCCAAAATCGAACTCGAAACATGCATGCAAGCTCACACAACATTCCGACTCGAGCGGATTCATGCGAAAACATTCCAGATCTGACATCTCCGTAAGATGAGAGTTTGACCCCTCACATCTCCATAAGTTTCCACCAAATTTTAGTATGTTGTATTTTGAGATGTTAGCTACAAATTTAATGAAGAGACCAAAGCCAAAATCTGACTCTAAACACACATGCAAGCTTAAACAACATTCTGACTCACAGGGTACGAGCAAGAACGGCCACACCATTCACACATAAATCGACCATGCTTCGGTTTTTCTCACCTAACACCCAAGAATTTAAAATGCAAGCATCATACACACATGCAAGAGAAGCTAGAGGACTCCCACTTGCCTCTAGACCGGACGGACAGCAGCAAAAGACACGGCACACCGGCGACGGACGAACGGCGTGCAGGCGGCGACGGGCAAGCTCCTTCCTTTCTCTCTTCCTCTCTTCCTCTCTTTCTCTCTTTCTCTCCTCTCTCTTGGCACCTCTCTTGGATGACAGCCCTCAATCCATCAGCCACTCTCTCTCTCTCTTCCTTTTTGGTTGTATTTATATTGCATGTATTCTCTTTTTGCATGAGGAGAACAAGTGGCAAAAAGGAGAGGACAAGTGTTGGAGGACATGCAAGGTTAATGGGCCTTCTTCTTGGGCCAACCTTGGGCCAGCAAATGGGCTGGTCGACAGCCCCTCCTTGGCTCCAATGGGCCGACCATTTGGCCCTCCAAAATCCATACTCTTGGGCCTAAGGCCCAACCTAATTAAACCCACAATTTCACTTTCAATTATTCATCTTTAATTATTTCTTTTGAGAATTTAATTACTAAATTCCACATGGCCAAAATCTTGAAATCATAATTCCATAAGTTTCAATTTATAAAACACATGGCCAATGGTAGGATTTTCTTTCCTATCACATAATTATCCCTTAAAAGCTTGGCCATATATCTAATTGCAAATTATGGATTAAATGGCCATAAAATAACTTAATAGTACTTCCATCTCCTATTCATAGACCTTAATGTGACTAGAGGTCGTTAAGAATTTTGGGATGCCACATAAAGATCATTATAGTTCTTCAAATTCAATGGCACCAGCGGCCTTCTCACTTCCAATCTAAGCCCATTTCTAAACCTTTTGGCTCGGTTCACCGGATTATCGACCAGTTCTGGGGCGTACTGCGATAGTTCAATGAACTTCACTTCATACCGATCCACAGTCATCGTACCTTGGCGAAGACGCTGGAATTCAGCTATCTTTAGTTCTCTAGCACTATTAGAGAATTACTTGTTGTTGAAGACCTCTACAAAGGCATTCCACTCTGGGACTACACCTTGAGGAAATACTACTCCTTGGGTGGCTCTCTACCAAGTACTCGCAATTCCCTGCAACTGTTAGGTTGCAAGCACTACCTTTTCTGCCTCTATGCACATTAACAGCGTAAAGGCCTTCTCCAAGCCTTGAATCCATAGTGCGGCAGCTTCAGGGTCTCCTACCCCAATGAACCTTGGTGGGTTCAGCTTTAGAAATTGTTCCACTAGTTTATGCATCGATCCCCCAACAACCACATTCCCTGGTGGAACCTTAGCAGGTGCAACGATAAGCGTGATGGTGACTGCAATAGCAGCAGTGGCAGCAGCATCAACGGCGGCAGTGGCGACATTAGTGGCAACTGCGGTAGCAGCAACTGTAGCGATGGCTGAAGCAGTAGCAACGACAGCTTGGTTCTGAGCTTGCTACTCCATTTGGTTTCCCATCACTTCAAGTGCTTGCATGATCCCTTCAATCCTAGGATCACCAGGGACTACTACCCTAGCACTAATAGGTGGCAGTGCTACTCCACTTGCGCTAGCCTAAGCTAGCGCTTTACCACAGCCTCCTCAGGTACTAACCCTCGTCAGTGTCCTATCCCGAGTCACGAGTCCTAAAGTCCTCTTCCTAGGAGTCATTTACTCTTGATCACTCATCTAGCAGGGTCTTTAAAGAAACATGCCTTCCAATTCCACATAGAATTATAAGCTAAGCGATTACCACAAACAATTTTACCAAACAACTATCACAAACATGCACCGGCATGAAGTAAAGGCTAGTCCTATTAACTATCCCATAAATCATCGCACCTTACCACTCCAACCACTAACTTGCTCCGATACCACCAAACGGGGATGTCACGCCATGATCCTTCATGCATATGCCCATCCTTCGGTGATTGATTAAGTAGTGACATCCTAGAATGCGTCACCGACCCATTCATTTTAATGTGCATGCGGAAGCGAATAATTAAATCTCCAGACAACAACAAGATTTGATAGAAAAGTAAGATCACAATTTTTTGAAAACCAACCCACACCAATAAATACATATCAAGCTATGTCATTTACAATATTGGCCAATTTATAAACAAGGTCTACAAAACGGGAGGTTTTAGAGGGCTACAGATCTTCTAATCATTTGAGTCTTCAACTGAATACTTCGGGGTCCCTGGCTCTGACAGGGCCGGCTACACCATTGAACCACCTGGCGGGTCGGCCGTGCCTTTCCCAAAAGTAACCTCCAACACCGACATGAGGACCTTAGACTTCGATATGGAGCCCTCTCTCTATCCATTCCGCTCCTGACAGTACCATGACCTGTAGTGATCGGGTACCTTATGGGGTAGACTCGCATCAACCTAGACCACAGATCTCACAAGCTCATAGACCCATCCCTTTGGGTTTCCATGAAGCAGAATGAAACACTTCTGCTTGGTGACCTTCTTTGGCTGTCCAAAATGCTCGGGAGGAGCTGCCATCTAAGAACCTGAAAACGTTATCCCACAACGGGGTGAGACGACGTCTCAGCAAGTTTGCCTCTTAAGCTCCGACTAGGAAAGTAATACGCCCTAAGGGCTGGCCAAGCATAAGCATGGGTTAGAGGACTTGCTTTTGCCTCCATCCCTTCCTGCAAGTTAGTACAATTCAACCACTCGACCAATCAATTCGACTCAAATCAAGTCATCAAATCAGATTGAGCTCTCGATCAATCAAACCAGTCGAGTCCATGTCATCAAGACCATCTCTCGGTCAACCATTTCAATACTATCTATCAAGTCGTTTCCTTGAAACGATCACTGCTTACCTAAGCTAATATAAATGAATGCTCACCCAAGCTGATAATGATAGATAGTATAGCTCACTCAAAACTAATATAGATAGATAGTATAGCTCACCCACTGATCATTTCACTGTTTTCATAGTACCCGGTAAAATTATCGTGTGCGGATACACGGTAGGCCTCAGCAAATATATATTAACTTTATTTTATAAAATCCCACTGATTATATAGTCGATAAAAACATTTTTGACGCTGTAAACCGACGTCCGGTAATTTTCTAATTAATTACCAAAATTAATAAATTTTGCAACAAATACCCAAAATTACAATCAACACGCAAATTACACAAATTATCATCTAGATAAATAAATCAACCACACCATTGCGATAAGCACAAAATTCTGATCACCGACTATCCTGGTCTAATTTCAGGAAAATAATAATTAATTAAATAATTACGAAAATTAATTATTATTTACCAATAATTGCAACTTAGGTCGTAAAAGCCTAATTAAATACCGAAACGAGCACATAAAATTTCTGAACCTATCTAGATAAATACTACGTCTTATCTACTTGCTAATTACATTACTCTAACCACCTAACATGCAATATCAAACGATTAAATTGCTAATCTATTCTAACTATCAACTTAATCCATACTTAGCTTAAAATAATCAACACTTAAGAATAATTAACTCCCTAAGTAGAGATTACTGAGTAAAATCACTTGATTAATGATCTGATGGGTTCACTTCAACAGGGATGCGAAGGTGGTCCAAAAACTCCGAAGTGGGTGCCCCTTTTGAGATTCAGAAGGGCTTGGAAATGGGCCAAACAGTGTGCTGCATACCCAAGAGCTTCATTTCTTGTTAGGGGCCGAAGATGGCTGGACAGTGGCCGGTTGGCCTGGAAACAGCCAAGGACGAGCGGCGAACATTTGTAGCAGGCTTCTAGCGATTCGACAAGCGACCAGGCAGCTCCGACGACGGTGAGGGAAGTTCGAACAACTCAAGGGACGGCCTGGGGGTTGCATCTAGGAAGAACGACATACAAGGATGCATGGGACAGGCGCAGCTTGCACGAGACTCGCGAACGGCGCGACAGCGAGGCGGTGGCAACGTGGGCGGCTCGGACTAGCATCGACGGGCAGGGAGCCTTTTCTGTTTTCTCTCTGCAATTTTTTCTAAGCTTCAAGAAGACTACAAATGGAGAAAGCAAAGGATAGAGGAAGAAGAAGGTAGGCTATTGGCTTGGAGGGTCCCTCATTGCTTCAAACCCATCTCTTTGTTCCCTTAAAGTGGCCCCACGTGGCTGGTTGGCTCCCTCACCCTTTTGCAGACCACAAAACTTCCTTTAGAAGCTATTGAAGAGGTCCAAAAGTGTGGAGCATGGGGGGCTACGAATTTTGAAGGGTCTCCATCCAAATTGAACCAAATTCCCACTTGAATCAAATCAATTCGGCTCCCATAAATTCCACCATTGAGTCATCGATCAAATTGGTATTTTTCCTCACCAATAGAACCCACTCGTATCCCAAAAATGCAATAAAAAATTATCCCCTAAATTTTCCGGACAAAAACGGCCCTATTTCAACTTTTCGCCAAAAATCTCGGTTTGCAGAAAAATATTTGGAGGATGAGTCGACATTCCTAAATGACTCGTGACATAGCAAAACTTTCAATTTTTGAAATCGGATTCAAATTCGCAGTTAATTTCAATCTGATACGATTTTAGCATGACCTACCCTACTAGATAGCTTTTAGAAATTTTTTGTGCAATTGACCTATGGTCGATTTTTTTTTCGAGCCATAATGAACCTCTTCGACACATTAGTGACTCTCGATGGTTGTGAAAATCTCAAGGTTTCAAATACGGACACAGGGTACCAAAATGACAGAAAAATCAGTCTAGTACCGGTCGACAAAATTTTTGTAATTTGGTGTAATCACCCACGTTTAGTCACACATCTTTATTGAACCAACCTATCTTTGATCTCTAATCTACTTTTAATTGTGCCGTAATGATCTCTGTAGATGAGCACAATTAAGTAGTCGATTCTTGATCGAATTCCCAAGTCTATTGCATTAAAATCCCTTAATGGTTTTTCCAGATAGTCTAGTTATCCCTAGAGTGATCGGCTTGGCTCGAGAATAACATTATAGGTGTGTCGATGAAAGGCCCAATTTATTAAATTAAAAACATGATTGAAATTCTAAGATGTCACATTAGGTGCATGAAATTACTCTAAATGATTTAAATCTATGTAAAATGGATTATTTACAAAAATGATTATGAAAACACCAAAATAACATTAGATTAGGAAAAAAAAAGGCCTTATAAAATTAGGAAAATTTCATAGATGTCATTTTTGTCTTAATTTGATACCATCCATCATTTTTACATTTTTTTTTGAAATTTTTGAAATTTTTATTTTTATTTGAAAATAATTCTCTAAATCGATCTATGCTTGATTTACACTAATATGGAACAACCGAGTACATGAATATCACAATAATAGAGCTTAAATCGACTGTTTCAAGATTGAACCTTGGTTTGGGCATTTTGTCGAATAATTTGTGCGCATCAACCCACCTCAAGCAATTTCCTCAAGCCATATTCGTGGCCTTCAATCTCAACCCATGAGCAATTTTATGTGTAACTAAAGTATCAAGGTTATACTAATATATGCAAAGAATAAGCTTAGCTATGAATCATAGCCTAAAACACACAAGAACCAAACTGAAATCGCCCTCTAATGTGCGGGTTTGAGTTGTTTTGCAAATCTGGGTTTGAACCCAGGTTAAAAGACATGTTGTATGCCCAGATTTAAGTCCCAACACTCATCACATGTGGGATCCATAGGAAACATCACTTCATTTGAATAGAGGTAACATGGACTTTCAAATGTAACAAACATCATAGAAAATGATCAATCGGACACATCAAAACAAACTCTTTAAGAAGCATACATGCATGATCTACACTGAGCAACCATTTCTTAATGTGGATTGGCTTGATTTTTGGCTTAAGTTGTGGATGATTTTATGGTTTACATGGAGATTTAAAAACTAAATAGGATTGACCTAAGCATCATTTGTACTTCCATATACAATTCATTAAACTCAAAGACAAGAATGCACGAAAAGGGACATAGCAAATCAAACATGCAAGACTTTTAAAGAGATTTCAATACTTAGATAAATTCTAGCCTCAAAGATCAGTTTTCTGGATGGGTTTTCCTCTTGATTTTTCACAGTCAAAACATGTTCAAACTTGACAAAAAAAAAAAATACATCTAGGATTCTTACTTTGCTTCCTAATTTTTATTACAAGTGGCTCCTGGCAGAGGAAACCAATAAATTATCCTCTAGGGCCGCATGGATAATGGCTCCTTGAAACTGGAAAATGAGATTTGTGAAGAAAGAACTGACAATGAAGATTTTTGTCGGTCCCCAAAACCAGACTCTACAACTTCTTTTGTTGTCGAACTTAACACCAAACCAATATATATATTATTTTGGGTTGCAAGTCATGATTTTTATTATTTGTCTCTCATTTTTCTCAAAAATACTCACTTTCCCTCATCCATGACCAATTGGGCTCAACACTTGGAAAAAAATTCAAACTTTCTTGACCCGTCAGAAGCGTACTTTTTCGTGGGCTTTAGGAGGCCTTCCTGATCTCCATTTGGGACATGCAACCTATGGTTGGAAAGATCTTTAAGTGAAGTTTCGCTCTCTAGTTGAAGGGTTTGGCTAATTCTAACTGCAAGTTTGTGAAAATTTCACTTGTCTTTGCAAGGGTCAGTTTGAAATTTCTGGATTGTTGTTTTCTTGGGTTGCTTGTAAGGGTGTCTTTGGAGAAACAATTGTGAGCTTTCTCTCCTCCTTCTTGTCTCCTACTTTTCATGCTCTAAAAGAGCTTGCTTCAATGATCATATCTCCTGAATTTAGGGACCTTTTGGTCAATCTTTTGTTCACCTACCAAGCATGCCAATAAAGCTACTTCGACAACTTTTTAACTTGGCCAAAATTTTAACTTTTACCGTTGTTCAGTGTGCAAATTTTGCTACAATTTTCACATACTTTTGCAGCTTATCCCTATCAATTTTTTTCCCACCTACACTCCTAATTATGGTCTTCTATCACGTGCAGAGATCAAGCTAATCAGACAGAAATTTAAGATCTTGATCAATTTTCACTATTTTCCCTACCCAAATTTGCAAGAAAGTCCCTTAAAGTTAATAATTCCCTTGCCAAAGAATGTCTAATTCAATGCAATTTAGTCTTTTTGGCCTGATTTGATTAATTTGATTTGGCCCGAGTTTAGTTTTAACATAATTGGGGACCAAGATGATGATTTAAGGGCTTGGATGAAATTTTGTAAAATTTGCGAATTGGTCCTTCAACTTTTAAAAATTGGATTTTGGCCCTAACTTTCTATTTTGATTCCAATCTAATCCCCATGACTTGGCTTGTCACATTTAGATCATTGGCCCCCAACTTGCCTTTCTTTTTTTTATGTCTTTTTTGTCTTTTTTTTTTTTTTTCTTTTTTTCTTTTTCTATTTTTTCTCTTTTTTTCTCTTTTCTTTTTTTTTTTTTTAAGGAAAAAATCTTCCATTTAAAAAAAAAATACTAAATGCCTAGGTAATCTATATGCAAGAATTTGACATGAAATAATTTTTTTTATGGAAAAACAATTTCCTATTTTTCGTAAATGATCCTTAAGCAAAAATTTAAGTGTCAATAGTAGTGACCTTTTCTGTTTGTCCTTGCTTTCTCGAAAGAGTATTTTAAAATCTAACAAGTCAACATGATTTGCTAGATTCAAATGTCCTCTGTCATGCTAAGTCAAGGAATGATGTTCTAAGACATGAAGTAAATCAAAAAAAAACAAATAGGGTTAAATTTGACGTATGCTTTGGAAAAAAAAAAAAAATTGGTAATAAAATGATTTTTGTTTTCAAAAGAAGTTTTTTTTTTTTTTTTTTTTTTTTGAGGGGGAGGAAGCATGAGGAAGTCTAGCCCTCAGAATTCTCCTTGGATGATATTGTCTTTTCATGGTTGAATATCATCACCAGACTGGTTTGGGGTACCTCATCATTCCTCCAAAATATATATTTTTTTCAACTTTATTTAGTACTAGGCGAATTTACATTTTGGAAGGGAAATTTCAAAAACTTAATTCCTCAAGTAAGAATGATGTTCAAAAAATGAAAACAAAACCAAACTTAAGAAAGATGGATAGATTCGCACATAAAGGAATATGCAAGGAAATAAAAAATGGTTCTACTCAAGTGGGCCTACACCCGTTCCCTCTTATGGTCCTTCGTTGATAGGGCCATGAAGAAATCTTCGAACCAATCACTAGTCAATCCTTCTTGTGTCTTTTCTTTCATTGTCGCCAAGGATAGGACTTTGTCACCTGAATAATGCCCAGCATTTACTAGTCCCCGATAGATATCAACAATGTGTACTTTGACACTCCTCATCTGGCCAGCATCAAAAGTGAAATTGCATTTACTTTGTTGGCATGATTAGGGAGAGGACCGCTCTAAACATTCAGCTTGGTGATTTGGAATGAGAAGGCTATAGTGTCTAGTAGGTTCTAAATTCGACTCTTAAAGGCAAAGCTTCATCAATCAAGTGCCCTGCTTTACCCATGTGGTAATCGCACCTTTTGGATAGGTCATAATTGGAAAAAATTTCAACATTGGGTCGCTTTGGCTAGGCTGAAAGTAAGTTTTTTTTTTTTTTTTTTTTTTTTTTTTTTTTTTTTTAGAGGATTGACCGTATTTGCGATGGTGAACCAAGGAGCGGAGTGAACTATCTCTTATTGACATCCACCAGGGATTCTTTATCGTTCTTCATGTCAAGCCTCCTACTGGTGGGAGCAGGCTTGGTGAACCAACCATCTTTCAACCCTATCTCAATCTGCTCCCCTATTGGAATGAGTTGATTAAATGATTTGGTGATTGTGGTAACCATTCGATTGTGATACTCATAAGGGAGAGTTTTGATGAACATTTTCCTCAACTCAAAATCAGTCAGTTCAAGACTAATTTAGGTGGCTAGACTCGTCCATCTAATGGCATATTCCTTGAATGACTCGGAAGTTTTCTTCACGGTGTGCTCAAGATCCTCACTTGAAGGAGTAATGTCTATCATGAACTTTTATTGCTTGAGGAATGCCTCACTCACCCGCTCCACATTTCAAGAAGGTTCATGTTTTTCATGATGTACCATCTCAAGGCAGGGTCTACTAGACTTAATTGGAACAATTGGATCATCAAGGGTGCATTATTGACATATTGGGCCATCCAAACCAAGTACATTTGCAGATGAGCTTTTGAACAAGTCATGCCATCATATTTCTCATACTTTGGCATTTTGATTTTGGAATAGACAGAGAGGTCTATCATGATTTTTGGAAAATGTAAATCATTCTTGGATTTGTCTTTTTTTTTTTTTCTTTTTTATTATTAAAATATGTTTTTGATATTAATAGTAAGTATATTATTAAGCAACCGACCAGACTAGGGTCAGATCTCCGGGTCTGATCCAGATTGGGACCGGCTTGGGTCATGTAACTCGAGCCGACGGACCGTCAACTGGACTGGACCTGAACCCGATCCGGTTTACCCTTTAAATAAAGCCCAGTCAAAAAAGAGAGACAAGCCCTGAAGCAAGTCAAATTTTAAATAGCATCGGCCTAAATTTCTCTAAAACCAGCCCAGAAACTAAAACTTAAATCAGCCCAACCCACAAGCCAAGCCGAAACGGACCCAAAGAAAGGGAAAGCCCTACTCGACGAAGACCCGCACCCGACCAGGTACGAGGCCACCGTTGGCTTATTTTCTCTCAGCGACTTGGCAGCGGTGAGCAGTGACCGTCGATGTAGGGATGTGACGATGAGACAGTAAGTGGCGGTAGGGACGACGAAGGCCCTAACGGCGCGAGGTCCAGCCGAGCTCCGTGAACGGCAAGGTTGGCAGAAAAGGCGGTCTCAAGTTGTCGAAAAGGCGACGGCTATGGACGGCGACCGAAACGACGTCAGCAGGTGGGGGTAGTCGGCAATGGGACAGCGGTGACGTGTGGCCGAACACCCGCGCTGCACACCGCGGCAAAGCTCAGTCCAGCCCTTCTCTCTCACACACCTCTCTCTCTTAGATCTCTCTGTTTCAGCCTCTCTCTCTCTCACGCGCGCGCTTGATCACTCTTGGGCCTCCCCCGATGTCTCTACGAGGAAGTCCTTTGAGCTTGCTGCGTTTTTGTGTGTTTTTCCTTGGCTCTCGAACGCGCTATTTATAGGCCAAGGAGGCCGATCAATGGAGGTGGTCCGGCCGCCGGTCCTCAGGGCCGACCAGCCCTGGTGCAGCCGAACCAGCCTCCCCTCAATCGCGAAGACGTACTCGGCATTAAAGACGCATCCCATCCGTCTGGGTTTCTCGCCAGATTTCATGTTGCTCTGTTTGGCGGCATTGATGGCGCACCCCCCACGTCGATCTATCCTGTTCTGCCTCGGTAGGATGTCCTGCGCGCGTGAGTTTCAGGGAAGAGGAGGAAGGAGGAAGGAGGGGAAGAGAGAGGCCGGGCTGGGCCAAAAGGGGAAAAAGGCTGGGCCTTGGGCCCGCGTGGGGGAAAAGAAGACCCAGCCCCGTGGAATCTTTTTTTTTTTTTTTAAAAATAAAATAAAATATCCGCAAATAGGATAAGATAGGGGAAAATTAAATAGAAAATACAACTTAGTAGATGCAAATGATATTAGTATTAGGTGATGTGATTTTTTTTATTAGGTTTAATTGATCCCTAATTTATATACAATTTTAATCTTAGTTATATAGCCAAAATTTAGATGTCAATGGTAAAAAGATTGAAAAGCAACGAATTCCTCACCTTTTCTTTTAAGTGGCATGCCACTTAAAAGAAAAGGTGAGGAATTCGTTGCTTTTCAGTTCTCTGCTACCTGAAAAGAAAAGATGAGGAATTCATTGCTTTTTCAGTTGACATGCTACTTAAAAGAAAAGGTGAGTAATTCCTTGCTTTTCAGTCCTCCTACTACCGAAAAGAAAAGGCGAGGAATTCGTTACTTTTCAGTCCTCCCACTACTTAAAAAGAAAAAGTGAGTAATTTGTGACTTTTCAATCCTAAAGCTACTTAATACCTATAGTTGTTACTTTTTAGTCCTCGTGCTACTTCCACATGACCATGGAAAAGAAGGAAAGGAAAAAGGCTTGAATACTCGTTGCTTTTTAGTCGTCATGCTATTTCTGCATGATCATGGAAAGGAGGATGAAAAGAAAATGTGAGGAATTTGTTGCTTTTTACTCCTCATGCTACTTAATTTCGTGGACACTTGTTTTTGTTGCTTTTGAGTCCTCATGTTATTTCCACATGATCATGGAAAGGAGGAAAAAGAAAATGTGAGGAATCCGTTGCTTTTCAGTCCTCATGTTAATTCCGTGAATACTTGTTATATTGCTTTTCAGTCCGCATGCTACTTCCGCATGATAATGGAAAGGAGGAGAAAAAGAAAAGAAAAGAAAAGATGAGGACCCAACATGTCATTTCTTTTCCTTGAATACTGGTTGCTTTTCAGTCCCCGTGCTACTTCCGTCGTGATCATGGAAAGACGAAGGGAAAAGAAAGGTGTGGGCCCATCCGTGTCATTTCATTTCTTTAAATGGTCGTTGCTCGTCTGGCCCGCTGGCCTCGTGCTACTTACGTCCAGATCATGGAAAGAAAAAGAAAAAGAAAAAAGAAAAACGGTTAGATCCGGCCGTATCATTCTTCGAATTCACTCACATGGCGCTTGTGTATGATATATCTTAAAATTAAACAAATACATCTTTTGTTTCCGATCACTTTTAGTAACCCTGCGTGTCATTACACCAACACGTTTTTAATTACCTCGTTTCTTACTTTTTGTTAAATAACAATAAAAAGAATAAAAATAGGGCATAAAACAAAATTTAAATGTGTACATACGAAGAATCATTTCCAAATTTATTAACATAAGGGCAATTATTATTCAAGAAATCATTTTATCAAATATGGTTAGATTCATGGAAAATTCCAAAAAGAGACTTAAAGTGCTATTATTTTTTTCAAAAGAGTGCCTGAAGTGAACTTTACTTCAATTAAAAGTTCAAAGTGATCATTTAATCTCAAATATGGACTTGACTCATTGGCCGACAAGCATGTGTACATGCATATTCCACAGCCCAGTCAAGGGAATTATAGTCCAAAGGAATTTTAAATTTTTTTTCTCTCTCTGCCCTGTTCATCTTCTTCTTCATCCAAGTCAGGTTATCCTTGATCATCTTCTCCCTCAATGTTCAAGATGGGCATTAGATTAATCCCCAGTACAAGAACACCAAAAGCTGATTGGATCCCATGTTTTTCTTTCTTATTTTATTTTTTTTCCTATTTTGCCCTCTACTCATCTTCTTCTTCGTCTGATTTAGGCCATGGCAGACTGCGGCGGTTCCCGACTGTCCGCTGGAGCGCCACTGCAACTGCGAAAATCCAAAGCGGATCCCCACCCGCAGCGGACACTGACAATGGACCTATTTTCATTCTAAACATACCAAAAATCGCACCTTGGTGTGCAGATCGGACTATTCGAAGCCCGCACGTAGTACACGCACTCCAATTCCTCATGGTGTCGGACTCCGTCCAATACGAGAAGCAGCACGTAGTCGGGGAACCGAACCCATCCTCGACCCTCGGCTACGACAAGAGCGGACAGAGGTTGAGGCAACTGAAAATGGAGTAGGTGCGGAAGAAGACAAATGCAATGCGGTGGAGGTACTGAGGACGGGAGGAAGGATGTCGTGGAGGCGCCGAGGATGTGGCTAGAGGAGAAACAGAGGAGGAAGACGAAACGTCAGAGAAGAGGCCGGCACAAAGGAAAGAAAAAGAAGAACGAAGTAAAAGATAAACTGGAAAAAGAAGAAGAGAAAAAGCTTGTGCTGAGCGACTTTGGTGTTCTTAATATGGGCATTTATCTCATGCGTCTCTTCAACATCGACGGAGAAGATGAACCGGGATAATCATGGCTCAGATCAAGAAGGAGATGAACAGGGGCAGAAGAGAGAACAAAAAATTAAAATGTTTTTGGACGAAAATAAGCTTGACTAGACTGCTGGAATATGCATGGGAGCTGCAACTTTCACTTGCTTGCAAGTCAGACCATTTTTTAAAACTATATAATAACTTTGAACTCTTATTGAAATAAAATTCATTTCAGGTATTTTTTTAAAGAAAATAATGACACTTTAAACTCTTATTTGGAATTTTCCCATAGATTTATGTGAGATGGATATAGCCAGAAGGAACGGATGAATGTCTAGATATATGAATTTAATTTCGTACAAAAAAAAGAAAAAAACAGTGATGCACAATGTTCTTGGTTTCATGACGAGTGATGATGCATTTTCCGAAGAAACGTGCCACTCAACACCACATTGCTTACGGAGAATTCGAGGTCGATTCAGAGGTACAAAAATCTTGTATTCACTCGTGTCCAGTGCATGGCCCATACTGGTCCCGTTCTCCCAGTATGTAGCAAAATGGATATTGCAGTAAATGTAACTAAATGCTAACGACAGGATTGAAAGCCGTGAAGACGTCAGTTAAGGAGATATCGATAGTTCGCAGAAAGGATTAACATGCGATCTTGGAAAGCAGTCATGGAGTCTGAAGTTGAGTCCATAATATTAAAAAAAAAAAAAAAAAAAAAAACTATGGAGTTATAATTGTTTACAGATAAGATAAGGTGTAGTTACCAAGTATGATCATGGAGCCAAAAATTAAGGATATTGCAGTTTTAATTTCAAGCTTAAATATTAATTGCTTAAAAATGGTTATGTTGGGTAATAGGCCGTGTAAGCCGTGTTGAGTCATAGTAATGGCCCTCGACAATCATGCGCACAATTATAAACTTTCCTATATATATATATATATATATATATATATATATATATATATATATATATATATATATCAATTATCAGTTTCCAGTGGTTGAATTTATCCAATTCGTAGATTTGGTTAGCGTAGCTCCTCGTTACGCTTCCGTATTCCTATCCGAATTGCCTCTGAAATCGAATCTAATATGAGCTGAAGATTGACCTTTGATGAAAATATTTAGTTTCCAAGCGAAACAATACGACCACCGTTATTCGGGACCTGAGGACACTTTCTGCTAACAACCACCACTCTTCTTAGCTTGATGCTCCATCCATGACTTTATAAAACGGATATCGCTTCTCGCCTGCAACATCACAACATTCGACCTCTCTCCTCCTACAATCACTTCTTTTTCTGCACGCCCACCACCATGGCGGAACCACAGTGTCCACGGAGGAGTGCCCAGAATAGTTTAAAGTCGAAGGTGGAGGCGAAGGTGGAAGACCTCTGCAATACCATAAAAACGTCGGCTAAGGCGAAGGTGGATGACCTCTGCAATACCATAATAACGTCGGGTAAGGGATTGTGATTTCGAGATAACGACTGCACATGAGGAAATTCCTGCCTTTTTGACAATATTCTGAGTTCACATTGTCCACCATTTCCATGACTTAGTAACCTCTAAGTACAGACAAATGGTGCATGGACACCTTCCTGTCACGATGATTTCACATGAAGTAGATGTCAACTAGACATTACAAACAACTTGCATAAGATGAGGTTCTAGTTTCAGTTGTCGTACTAAGAAGTAGTGAACTTCATCTACATCATCTTCGTCTGTTGGTCTGCTATTCTGGGAATTTGTTCATGAACGTGTTGCACCGTTGGAATATGTCTCATGCATTTAATTAAAATGAGAGGAGACTATTAGTGATAAATGATAATTTGTTTGGTGGACACCATCAAGAAACTTCACAGCTAGACGGAATCTAAGAGCAGGGTTATTGACAAATATTTTGCTTGTCATTGAAACAGTGAGCGGGCCGCCTAAGACTAAAATCCACAACTGTTCTGATAAGCCCGTGTTTCTGATCCCCCTTTCTTATGATGATGATCATGATCCCGAAGAATTGCCTGGCACAGTCAGGAAAGAACTGGCAAAAATAATCCCGGCTAAAAGTTATGCAAAAGTGATCAAGGGCGATTACGACCTCAATGGACAAAACAGCAACTCCCAGATACGTATCCTTTTCCGTGTTGGGAATACAGATGATGTCAAAAAAAATTTGAAAAGTCTCCACCAAGAATATCCCAATGGCGTTAAAAAGGAACCAGAAGAAAAACTCTATTTCCATTTTGACCTGAAAGACAACCTGAAACTTGAAGTGAAGCCCGAACAGAACGTCGGGGAGGACGGTAACGCTGGTCAGGTAGATACTTTCAAAAAAATTTGAAAAGCTTTTTTGTTGTTGTCCTTGCTGCTTTTAATCCTCTTTCGACATACTTCCCAGTTGATTCATTGCTCAGAAGAATGAACATGAGGGTTATTGCAAACTGTCATAGGTCGAGCTTCTTTGTGGCATGCAAATGCATATTTAATAGATCATCATATTAATGGATAATATATGTGCTTCAAAAGTACATTTAAACGTCCAAATCTGTTTGATCCTTGGCTACACTATTTACCTTTCACCGATAATGGTTTTGAGATCCCACATCTAGGTATTTAGAAATAATTTTGAGTAAGCTTTTAATAGAATGCGTTTTGGGTTTTATCTGATGAAGAGTATTTCATTTATAAGAATGGAGATATATGTCCCGTTGGCATATCTTTTTCTATAATAAGAAAGATGGTACCTATTTATTCATTATTAGGTTTCTATAAGGTAGCGTTTTAGTGGATTTTGAAGTTTATGGGCATTGTTGACCTTCCCCATTAACTGTAACAAGACATTGATTTCTTCGATTTCGATAAATTAGTAGAATGACCATTCTGGATTTTGCAATTAATGTGTATCATTACTCTGGTTCATTGGGACAAGGATAGTATCATAAATTGAGTATGACATTCACTTGAGGATTATAATTTTTTTTCAACCACTTAAATGCCACAACTATGAAAATAGTTTACTTGAATACCATAACTTTCATCGATTACTTAAGTGTCATTTTTAACAACGTTCATCCAAGTGCTGGAAATCCATCGTGGCATAGCACTTGGGGTAAATAAAAAGTTTATGGTACTTGATTGATCAATTGAAAGGTCATATAGTTCTCAAGTAATTGGAAACAAAGTTTTGGCACTAAAATGAGCATCTTATATAAGTTATGACACTTGTAACATCCTTTTTACCTAGTAGGTTATATACCATTGACCTAGTCAAAATGACAAATGTTTGTTTTATTGCTCTATATACACTGTTTATTGTACGCTTGAACATTGATTTTTCTTCATCATCAGCAGCAGGCGAACCCTACTATGCCAAGGAAACTGGTGGTTATAGAGATAGCTGGTGAGCAGAAGGTAGTTACTTTAAAAAACAATCTAAAAAGCTTTTTTGTTGTTCTGTTCACTGCTTTTGGTCGCTCTTTTGCCATATTTCCTAGTCGACTCATCGATCAGAAGAGTGGACATGGAGGTTATAGCAAGCTGTCCTAGGTTGAGCTTCTTGTTCGTATGCAAATGCATATTTAATAGATCATTATGTTAAATAAATAATATACGTGCTTCAAAAGTGCACTGTTCAACTTCAAAATTTGTTTGATCCTTTGCCACAGTATTTAGCTCTCCGCAGTATCAGTTTTGAGGTCCCACATTTAGGTATTGAGAAATAAGTATGAGTTAGCCATTGATAGAATAACATTTAGGTAGTATCCGATGAAAAGCTCGTCATTTATGAGAATGAAGATATAGGTACCGTTTGTGAATCTTTTTCTATAATAAGAAACACGGTACCTGTTTTTCCATAATTAGGTTAATATACGGTAGCATTTTATTGGATTTCGAGATTTCTAGGCATTGCTGGCCCCCTCCATTGATTGTAACAAGGCATTGATTTCTTCAATTCCAATAAATTAGTAGAATGACCTTTCCGGATTTTACAATTAATATGCTTCCTAGTTTATCATTACTCTGGTACATTATATGCGACACTTTTCGTCAAAATGGCAAATATTTATTGAATGCTTGTTTTTTTTTTCCTTCATCAGCAGCAGGCCACGCTTCCATTGACAGGGGAGACAGGTGGTATTGGGATGCGCACAAGGCTTCAGGTAGTTACTTTAAAAAAATTTGGAAAGCTTTTTGTTGTTCTCCTTGCTGCTTCTGGTCGCTCTTTTGACATACTTCCTAGTCGACTCATCGGTCTTAAGAACAAACATGGAAGTTACAGCAAGCTGTACTAAACTGAGCTTCTTCGTGGTATACAAATGCATATTTAATAGATTATAATGTTAGATGGATGATATACGTGATTTAAAAGTGCATTTTTAAACCTCAAAGTTGTCTGATCCTTTGCTATAGTATTTCACCTCTCCACGCAGGATCGGTTTTGAGGTCCCACGTCTAGAT
Organism: Eucalyptus globulus; assembly: GCA_014182545.1. NCBI lineage: Eukaryota > Viridiplantae > Streptophyta > Magnoliopsida > Myrtales > Myrtaceae > Eucalyptus > Eucalyptus globulus. Next base: position 17,457,609 of record CM024721.1, on the reverse strand, counting down.
ATTGAGAAATAATTATGAGTTAACTCTTCAGAGAATGTATTTTGGGTAGTATCCGGTAAAAAGCTCTTTATTCATGAGGATGAAGATATAGGTCCCATCGTTGCATCTTTTTTCTGTAATAAGAAACATAATACCTGTAATTCGATTATTAGGTTTCTAAACGGTAGTGTTTTAGTGGATTTCAAGATTTCTAGGCATTGCTGGCCTTCCCTATGAACTTTAACTAGACATTGATCATTTCTATTTCGATAAATTAGCAGAGTGACCATTCCGATAGGCGATAGTCCTAGTCAAAATGGCAAATGGATCTTTCCTTGCTCTATGTACACTGTTTATTGTATGCTTGAGCATTGATTGGACGGTTTATTGCCGTTTTAATGCATTTAATATTTCATTTACGGCAAGAATTACACAGCATTAGCTTTCATTTTTATTCAGGACGCCACGAACAATGTTTGAGGATGGTCATCTGGGAATCTGGACCCTGCACATTTGCTGCATTTTTTAGCTTGGATTTCAGTTGCTTAAGCCATGGATTTCAATTTTCCTTAAGTTTGTTGTGGGATGATGGAACTTTTCGTGGTATGTTTTGTTTTGTGCGACCTTATCAGTATTCTTAAGTCGTGTATTTTAATTTTCAATTAAGGGTGTATTTGTTTATGTGAAAGAATATTTTGCTACTTTTCAATTAAGGATATGTTTGTTTGAGTAAAAGAATTTTCTGTAAATTAGTTTTCTGGATTTTTGTGGGCTTTTAATTTATTGAAAATGATCAATCAACGAAAAATCAAGTATAATAGAATAAAACATGCATGTACAAAAGGTAAAAAAAGTTTTTTTGAAAAGGAATTTTTTTAAAAATATTTTATTCTGTCATGAAATTTTCTCTATAACAAACGCACCCCAAAATTGATTCACTTTTAAGGGATTTCACGCGGGTGAAGCAATAAATGATAAAGGGAGACCCATTTTAAAGACAAATATCCTCGATGCCGCGATCGACCAAAAAGAAAAAGGCAAGAAGCGGATTGGAAACCATGTTCCGCAACTTCCAAATGGACGAATAAAAAAGTAATATACGAAAGTCAAGCCTTGTCTCCCGATTCGCGACACTAGAAAGAATGGCATGCTGACGTCACCCAAAACGACATCCCCGTTTTTCGCGTGGGTGCTCGAGAGTTCAAATCTTCACGCCAGACCATCCTAGTCCAGATTTCGGGATCAGCATTGGTCCCAGATCAGCCTGTCGAGTCAACTTGGGAACCGGACCGCATTAACGTTTTTGGTCCAATTTTTTATTCCAAAAACTTGGAGCCGAAACTATCCGGTCCAGTCCCGATTTAAGATGCTGACCCCTCCACTAACTTAAGAACAGGCGATTTAGAAAGTCTCAAAAACTCAAATCTAAAGTTCATTTCCTATAGATGATAGTTATTTTAGGTAACATGAAACGTAGTAAAATGTTAAAGTTTTTGAAAACGTGTATGCCAGGAGATTATGTGTGATGAAAACAACAAAATTTTGAGACTAATTGATTGATTATTTAATGGAGTGGATGTAGTGATATCAGGAAATTAATAGATATGTATGAAATGGTTTGTTGCTTGACGACGTGATTTTAGTGAGCAAATAGTAGGAACATTGGAATGTCCAGAAACTGGAAAATATACAACTTTCTTCCTTGTTTTTCTTCTTTTTTTGGGTAAAGCTTGTTTTTTCTTCTTCATTTCCATTTCCTTCCTTTTTAGCTAGTTGATTCTTCATTTCTTCTCTTCGTTCGTGACAGCGGTCTTCCAGACGACTTGTGGTCTCAACTTCCCCGGTCACATTTTTTTAGAGATCAATAATGAAAAAAGTTTGTAATTTCCTTTAGAGATAAAAAAAAAAGAAAAAAAAAGTAGGTCGTTCCTAGGTTGACGTCTCCAGTTCCATCGTCAATGGGGTATGCTCTAAATATCACAAACCTAGAACTAACTCTATTCAGCCCAATTCAAGATTTCAAGATGAGAATCGACCGCCCTAGAATCGAACACCTCTAGTCTAAATGGCAATGCCTCACTCTTGTCCTCTGCCACTAAAACACTAGATGATTATTTTGATCATGCTTGCAACTTCTCCCAAATAGATAAAAGTTTGGTTGGAAAAGGCTTGTGAAAAACACCACTACATTTTGGTTAAACTTATATTTATAACCACATGTTCGATTGGAAGGCAGCCCTGTCCCAGTGTTAGCACAACCTTGTCCACTTTGGTCGCTGTCCACTCGATCTCTAGGCAGCGTCAGTATGCATTCTGCTACCTTAAGGTTGTATGAAACTTATCTACCAGAGCAACAGCCCAAGCCTATACGACGTGAAATTGAAAATAGATCTGAAATCCAAATGAAACGTGTCGACGTTCTAAAAAGCACGGATTCATGTTTGCATTGAGTTTTTTAAACAGATTCATTACTTGACCTCCTCCATAGAACAATTATACGCATTCTGAATGTTGTTTTGTAGCGCAAATCTGTGTGATGAAAGACTATATTTTTTCTAATCCTAATCCTCATTCGTGAGTCACACATTGTGGATATTATCCACCTGAAAAATTAACTAAATATAATTCTAGGTGATGTCCATCGTTATAACTCACTAATTAAATATTGGTTGGAGGATAATTCATGCAACAGAGATAGAGAAAAGCATGGCCAGGCAGATAATTCCTCTCGAAGTGCAAAGAAACTAATGGTCTATTATTCTTCTAGATCCTCGGCGATAGGGCAGGGACTATTGTAGTGTATTCCACGTTACTTATATATTGAGTTGCTATGGATGTCTTGGCCAAAGAAAAAGAATAGCCATGGACCTTGTATATACTTAGTCTCTTTCCCCTTAATAGTCTAAATTTTTAGGTGTGATATATGTGCTATAGCATATCTTACATCATTGCTATTGTAAATTAAGTTAGATCACAATTGATCACAACGGAATTCTAACTGTTAGAATTGCATAATATGCGGAACGTAAACAACACAATAAATGAGAGAAAAGGAGAATGACACCAGAAATTTTTTATGTGGAAAACTCAAGGTGGGAAAAATCACGGGACGCTAATCTAGGAACTCTCCACTATAATTAAAGGATTTTAATTCACACTCTAATGGTGTTTTTCTCACAATAGATCCTCACAACTGTCACAAAACATATCCTCTCTTGAAAAACTTTCAAGAACTCTCGTGTTTACTCACGTTATTGAAGACTTCTGTGATCTCTCTGGAGTATTTTCCGATGCTCTTTAAATCTCCATCCAATCCATCTATTTATAGTAGTTCCACCCAAATTAAGAATCTTGCCTAATTAGCAATTACCTCCCAATTAGAAGCTTTACTAATTTATTGAACTCCTCTAATTTAGATAGTCACCAAAATTATATCCCAGTATTCTTCCTAAATAAGACTAACTCTTATTTATGTTTCTTCCTTTTTAGCGTCATACCATAATAAGACTCCCTTCCTATTATGTAATCTTGATGAGCAACCTTTGAGGTATTCCAAATCTACTCCTGAACATGTTGAGCTACTCCCAACAAATCTCTCCCCGGCCCATCATAGTGTTCGAGAAATCCCTTATGATGTTTTGAAAATGACAAAATAAACTAAAGGCTATTAACGTGTTTAATGATTGAGTTACAGACTATGCAGATGATAGAACGTGTAAATTGTATTATCAAGGTTTATACTTAGAAGAACAAGAAGATAGACTTAATGATAAAGTTAAACTTATTCAAATTGTGTCCAAACCTTAAGACTAAATATGTTTAGTGACAAAATATGTTCAGACTTATGTCCAAATTATAAAGTCTCTTCAGAAGGAATACTCTCAGACTTTACATACAGAATGAGAAATAAGTCTAGAATGTGATAAGGTCCAGAACAAGACAAAAGTTTAGAATGTGACAAGGTCTAGAACGAAACACATGTTCATAACGTGAAAATTCAGAACGAAGCATGTTCAGAACAAAACAACTTGATAGAACATAACACAAGCACAAACGTATAATGGCTAGTGATCTAATTTGGATTTGATTGACCCAATCTAATTGATTGGCAAATGGATCTTGAAGACAAGAACTTTTTAAACGGAGAAGCTCTACTTATGGAAATTAAGATCCTGTTTGTATGAGCGATCATAATCAACTTGGGATTCTACTATTGTCACTCAACAGCTATTAAATCTTCTTGATATAAATCTATTCAACGGGCAGATTGGAACGGGACCCTCTAGATACTGTCCAATGGCTAGTTTGGAATGGGAAGAGTATTTAAGGAAACTAAGGACCGAGGAGCAAAAAAAGAGATGAGGCCAAGAATCTATAAGTTCAAAGTTTGAGTGAATTTTGATCATACACTTATCTTTCGTGAGCTTAAACATTTGTGATTGTGATAAAAATACCAAAAGAGTAACTTAGTGAGATAGTGTGATTTACCATTGAATGTTTGCACTTAAAGTCGTAATCTTTTATTGATCATATAGTGGAATCCAGTTAGTTGGCTGTTAGAGTGAAAGAGTGAACGTAAACTTGATTTAAGCCGAATCATTATAAATTTTGTGTGCAACATTCTTTTCCTTTAATTCTCATTATTTAAGTCTGTTGCATACTTATTGGTTTTATCGAAGTCTATTCTATTTAGACTTTGCTCGCAACTTATTTTATTTCGCATTTATTTGTCAAGACTTCTTTTAAACACCTATTTACCCCCCTCTAGGTATTCATACTAGCTTCATCAATTGGTATTAGAGCCAAATGCTAGTTTTATTGAAATGTTTTTACTTCTAAGCTAAAGATTTTTTATGGCTAGTATCTTGACACCAGGGCTGATTGAAGTGTAAAGCAACACTAGGCCATCCTATTTCGATGGAAATAAATATAACATTTGGAAAAACAAAATGAAGACATTGTTAAGATCTAGAGGTCCCTTACAATGGGATGTTGTGGAAAAAAAGAATCAATCCCACCACTGCATCTACATCAAATAAGCATAGCAAAGACAAAGAAACCAAACCCCCGCTCCTGTGCCTCGGATGGAGAGTCCAAAAGAGAAGCTTTTGATGCAAAAATCATTTATTCTTCATATTACTCCTTGTCTCCTACTGAGTATAATAGAATATCTTCATGTGAAACATTTAAAGAAGTCTGGAATAAACTTCATGTTACTTATGAAGGTACAAATCGTGTAAAAGAGACGAAGGTGAACATTTTGCTTGGCCATATATGAATCTTTCAAGATGAAGGCTGGAGAATCAATTGGAAATATGTTCAGCCAGCTTATAGAAATTGTAAATGGTTTAACATATCAAGATCAGTCAATTTATGCCCTAATGAAGGTCAACAAATTTTTGCGAAAACTTTCAAAGGACTGGAACCATGTGAAAACATCAATCCGGAGATATAGAGAATTATGCCCATCTCTGTTGATGAACTGATAGGCACTCTTCAATCTTACGAAGTGGAACAATTCAACAACGAAGATCCTGAACGTAAGAAATCCATCACTTTAAAATCTACTGCTGATTTTGATAATAAAGATTCGGATGATGACATGGATGATGAAGAGTTGGCACACCTAATAAAGAGATTTAGAAAGTTGAACAAAAAATGAAGAAATTCAGAGAGAGAAGACAATACAAGCAGAATTGACAAAAAGAATAATGAAATAAGATGATGAGTAAAAAAAAATATATGCTTGATGGCACATTCAAACTCAAACTCAAATTCAAAATTAGAATCGAGACACCGATTTGAAGGTAAATTACCTCGAAATCCCTTATAAGGTATCTAAATATATTGATGAATTGTGCTTAAATATCAAGTCTCGCTCCTAAAAAGATCTTTGAACTAAAAAATGAGAATTCATGGCTTAGGCAATATGATCTTTCTCAAATAGAAAAGTTTGAAATTTTGCAAAAGATTTTCTACAAATAAAAGAAAGTCGAGATTTACTTGTCAAAGAAAATGATTCTTTAAAGGAAGAATTTTCATATATTTTGAGAAATTTTCAAAGGGTTTAAAAACATTAGAGCATATTTTTTTTCCATACAAGTACCTTATTTTAATAAGTTGAGACTTGATTTCAATAAGGAAAGTGGTTATTTAATAGACTTTCCTAAAGTCAAGGAGAGACTCAAATAAAAACCTTCTAGACTTATTTATAACGGCATTTTCAAAAGGTCTTTGAAAACCTATTAGCCAAAGTGCTCTTAAGTGCTCTAAATGTGGAGATCCATAATACTTTGAGAATGCATCTCCTAAAGTACGGAGACCAATTAAATAAGACTCGATAAAATAACATATTCTACTAATTCTCATGAACCCAAGAAAGATTTGGGTACCAAAGAAAAAAATGAGTTGTTTTTATAGGACATAAACGAAAAGAAGAAAGAGTATTTGATAAGGAAGGTATATTTTTAAATTCTCAGTTTGGTTTGGGTGCATAATTTAAAAAAATTTCATTACACTTGATATTCGATATATCATCTTTGTGCCTCGATTGATTTAGACTTTATAATGACTGTATTCTATGATTTGTTGGGAAGATTCATGTGATATATTTTTGGTAATTAGTAAGATGGAATTTATTTGAATAAATATGATTGGTTGATATCTTGCTTTCAATTTAAAAATAATCTGATTGATTGGATAAAAGCTCAAGGATTTTATTCCCTCTGATTTTATCATGGTTTACCTAAGTGGGAATTTCTTGTGCATAATATTCTAATGAGTTGGGATTTGATCTAATATGTGTGATTGATTTGATATCTTTTTAGAGATATTTCAAATTATTTTGTCTAATTTTATGCTCTCAAATTTTGTCATATTTTGCAAGGTGGAAATTTGTTTTATGAGATATGAATTCATTATGCAAGATATTCTCCCTTAAATACTTTCTTATGATGGGTTTAGAAAGAATATTTGATTATTTATGAAGATTGCATATTTTATTCTAACAAAAAGGAATGATTCATATTCATGGATACCAAAAAGGAAATTAATTCATTGTAGGAAATTCTATAGGGGAAGAATGATTGCGAATCTATGCAAACCATGGTGCAATTAGAAAAGTATCTCATGCGAAGATTGGCAATGATCAACTTCAAATCAATAGTATATTTCAAACATATACCTTGGAGGGAGAAAACGAAACCAAAAGAAAGGGCTAGAATCGTGATCACCTCAAAATGACAATTAGTTGAGGGGGAGCATTGATCAATAATAGAAAAATCATTTTGAATTAATCATGATCTTGATTATTATAGAATGATGGAAAATGTAAATGTGTTAGAACTTGTTAAGTTCTACAAAATCCAGTTAGTGCATCTTTTATTACCTTTTGTCATTAACAAATTTCTTATTTACATTATCGTTTTATTATGACAAAAAGGGTAAGTGAATTTTATAATCCGTAATTTTTAGATATTTGCTGTTATATATCATCGAAGTGAGCTTTATTACATATCTTTGATGTTCGACTTACTTTGTAGAAGATGACGTTTTCGGAATTTTGTGTTTAATGCAAAATATTTTTAGAAGATATTATGTGAATTTGAGCTGAATTTTATATTCTCTACATGATACCCTTTCAATTGTTATCACTTTTGTATTATGACACAAATAGGGAGAGAATATAAATATGCATATGTGTTGATATGATTTTTTTAAGCTGCGATTATCTTGCGATTATCTTTCCATATATAATTATGCTCAATCTATTTGTTATCTTCTGCTATCTTGTAACACTCTTTGAATATCTCATATTTAAAGACTTTTATGTGCTTAAGATTGCCCTGATTTATTAAAAGTGTGTTTACACATTTATATTTAGAGATTGTTTTGTCATCATCAAAAATAAAGAAATTGTTAGGGAAATCTCTTATGATATTTTGAAGATGACAGAATAAATCAAATGCTACTAACATGTTTAATGATTGAGTAACATACTATGCAGATAATAAAACTTGTAAATGATATTATCAAGATTTATACTTGAAAGAACCAGAAGATAGACTTTATGCTAAAGGTGAATTTATTGTATCTAGACCTTAAGACTAAATATGTTCAGAAGCAGAATATGTTCAGACTTACGTCCATATTATAAAGTATCTTTAGATGGAATACTCTTAGACTTTATATACAGAACTAGACATAAGTCTGGAACGTGACAAGGTCCAGAATGAGACAAAAGTCTAAAACGTGACAAGGTCCAAAATGAGACATATGTCCATAATGTGAAAATTAAGAATGAAGCATGTTCAAAACAAAACAACTTGACAAAACATGACACAAGCCCAAACGTATAATGGCTAATGATCTGGTTTGAATTCTACATCAATATAGATTTGATTGACCCAATTTAATTGATTGACAATTGGATCTTGAAGACAAAAAATTTCTAAACAAAGAAGTTCTACCTATGCAAACCAAGATTTTGTTTGTATGGGCGATCAGAATCAACTTGAGATTCTACTTCTGTCACTCAATGGCTACTAAATCTTCTTGATACGAATTTGTCCAACGGGTAGATTGGAAAGTGATCATCTAGATACTATCCAACGGCTAGTTTGGAAGTGGAAAGTATTTAAAGAGACTAAGGACTGAGGAGCAAAAAAAGAGACGAGGCCAAGAATCTATAATTCCAAAGTCTAAGCGAATTTCAATCATACATTTTTCTTTTGTGAGCTTAAACGTTTGTGATCGTGAAAGAAATACCAAAAGAGTGACTTAGTGAGATCGTGTGATCTACCACTGATTGTTTACACTCAAAGTTGTAATCTTTTGTTGATTATATAGTGGAATCCAGTCAGTAGGCTGTTAACGTGGAAGAGTAGATGTAGGCTTGATCTAAGACGAATTACTATAAATTTTATGTGCAACATTCTCTTCCATTAACTCTCCTTATTTAAGTCTGTCTCATATGTACATGTTATTTCATAAGCCCGTTCTATCGCATAATAGATTATGAACATTTACTAGAAGTCTGATAGCTTGTTTATCAAACTCTAATCTTTATTTAGACTTTGCTCGTAACTTATTTTATTCCACATTTATTTGTCAATACTTCTTTTAAACACCTATTCACCCCATTCTAGGTGTTCGAACTAGCTTAGTTTTGTGGAGAATCCGAGAGGAATTGCGGGGGGGATGGTGGTGATGTGGAATGAGGAAGTGGATGTAGAAGTGGAATATAGCTCTCAGGAAATGGTTAATTTGATATGTGTTGATTATGAGAGTCGGATTAAAATGCGGATAGTTTGTGTACATGCCCCAAATATATATGGGGAGAGATTACAATTATGGGAAAGATTGAGACAAATTGGTCTTTCTAATACACTTCCATGGGTTTGCTTGGGGGATTTCAATGAAATACTATATTATTGGGAGAAGGTGGGAGGAAGGATGGCAGAGAACTATCGTATGCAAGCATTCCAGAATTGTATACATGATTGCTCTTTAATGGAAATAGATTGTAAAGGGTGTGCTTTTACCTGGTCTAACAAAAGAGAAGGGGCTGATTTGGTAAAAGAAAAATTGGATAGAGTGTTTTGCTCTTTGGATTGGCGGCTCATGTTCCCGGAAGCAGAAGCCTTTGCTTTACCAGCTGTTGGGTCCGATCATAGCCCGCTCCTCTTGGTGAGTAGTGCTGAAACTGTTAAAAAAAGAAGAACAGATTTTCACTTTGAGGCTTTTTGGACAGAAGATGGTGAATGCAGAGATATAGTTAAACATGCTTGGAAATCTCAAAATTGTTATGAAGAAGGATTGAGAGATAAATTACATGCCACATGCCAAGCTTTGAAAGAATGGAGTAAAAGGAAATTTCCTAATAGCAATATTCGCATCACAGCCCTAAAGAACGAGCTCCAATCCTTAACTAACAGGCCAAGCTTACACCAAAGATCAAACAGGATAAAGCTTATAAAAGAAGAGATTGAAACATTATGGAGGAGAGAGGAAATGTTTTGGGGTTTAAGATCTAGAATTAATTGGCTTCGTTGGGGAGATAAAAACACGAAATATTTCCATGCAGCAACGATCCAAAGAAGACAAAAAAATAGGATCACTATGCTGAAAAATGCATCGGAGCAGTGGATTCGGGGAAATCAGCAACTTCAGAACCTTACAATGTCTTTTTTCAAGGAGCTATATACTTCGGTAGGGCCTCGAAACTACCAACCAGTATTGGATCAATGTCCTACATTAGTCGGAAATGATATTAATGACTGGTTAGTGGCTGAAGTAACAATGGAAGAAGTTCATGCTGCTGTGTTTCAACTTGGAGCTCAGAAAGCTCCTGGTCCAGACGGGCTAAATGGTATTTTTTATCAGCATCATTGGGATATAATCAATACCGATGTGTTTGAGGAAGTTCGGGGATTTTTTCTTTCGGGAGTATTGGAACCAGCCCTCAACAAAACACATATTACATTGATACCAAAGATCCCTCATCCGGAAAGACTTGATCATTATCGCCCTATTAGCCTTTGCAATTTTGCATACAAAATAATATCCAAAATTTTGGCAAATAGACTGAAAAGATGGTTGCCTATGCTGATTTCAGGAGAGCAAAGCGCCTTCGTCAGTGGAAGACAGATTCAAGATAATATTTACATTGTTCAAGAGGTGTTGCATCAATTGAGAATGAGGAAACGGAAAAAACATTTCCAAGCGATGCTGAAACTTGATATGCAGAAAGCATATGATAGAATAGAATGGGATTTCTTAGAAGGCTGCTTGCTGAAATTGGGGTTCTGTGCTAAATGGGTTCACTGGATTATGCAATGTGTCACTACAGTTAATTTCAGCATCAAGTTTAATGGGGAATCACTTCCTTATTTCGCTCCCACGAGAGGCATTAGACAAGGAGACCCTTTATCACCATATCTATTTATTTTGGTGGCAAATACTTTGTCATCATTGATGGGTAAAGCTCTGCAGGATGGGAATATTAAAGGCATTAAGCTGAATAGGTTCTGCCCAACTTTGACTCACTTACTATTTGCTGATGATTCTATATTTTTCTTGGATGGATCATTACAGGAATGCCAAAATGTTGCGGATGTTATTAATCAGTATTGCTACGCCTCAGGCCAAGCTGTAAACCTAAACAAGTCTGGAATCCTTTTCAGCAAAGACTGTCCATCTCTATTAAGGGATAACATGAAACGAGAACTGAGGGTACCAGAGCTAGAGAGATCAGGGAAGTATTTGGGCATTCCATCTGATTGGGGAGCATCGAAGAGACAAATGTTTGGGTGGATTTTGAATAGAGTAAATATGAAATTAGAGGGCTGGAAGGAACAACTCATATCAAAAGCAGGAAAGGAAATACTCCTGAAATCAGTGGTGCAGGCGGTGCCACAATATGCCATGTCAGTATTTAAAATACCAGTGTCAATTTGCAAGGCTATAGAGAAAAAAATAGCTAATTTCTGGTGGAAAAACAGTGAATCAAAGGCTGGTCTACATTGGAAGAGATGGGAAGTCATGAAAATGAGGAAAGACAAAGGAGGAATGGGATTCAGAGACTTGCTTACTGTTAATAAAGCCCTATTGGGTAAACAAGCTTGGAGGATGGTAAAAAACCCGGATGCGCTGTGGAGTAAACTATTAAAAGGGCTCTATTTCTGTTGTAAAGACTTTTGGCATGCAGATAAAGGGTTTAAACCTTCATGGGGCTGGAAAAGTTTGTTGTTAGGAAGGGAGGCTATTGCGGAGTCAGTGAGATGGTCGATAGGAAATGGAGAAAATGTCAATATTAGAACAGATAGATGGCTGAAGAAAGGAGTAATTGGAGGGCCTGCAAATCGAAACGATCCACAAAAAGTTTCTGAGTTGATAATCTCTGAGACACAACAATGGAATGAACCGTTGATAAATAGCCTATTTGATGAGCAGACTACCCAGGAAATCCTCGCAAGTCCAATCAATCGTCATATCACCAGTGACGAATTAATGTGGACAGGCACGAAGAATGGCGCCTATACAGTCAAAAATGGCTATAACATGCTAAGAGACAGATCAACAGCAAGCAAAGAAATAGAGCATCCTTCCTCCTCATATCAAACACCATTAGAGCTATGGAATGCAATATGGCATATGCGGACTAGCCCAAAAGTGAAAATCTTTATACGGAATGCTTGTCAAAACGCCATACCAACCAAGGAGAATCTATGGAAACGAAAGATATTACCGATCCGGTATGTGATCTGTGCCGAGATAAGGTGGAATCGGTCGAACACACACTCCTCCTCTGTCCATGGGCTGCAAAGGTATGGAACTACCCGGAAATCAACCTACGAGTAGACGCACATGAGGTTAAACGCATAGATGAATGGTTGGTACAATTTATTCGAAGAAATTCGCACCTTCCATCCTGGACAGGATCGCCAATCTTCTTTGGCAAATATGGAAAAAGAACGCAACAATTTTGTTTTCCGAGGTACAAAACCAGAGTCTGCAAAGTGATAGATCTAGCAAAATTTCAGCAAGCTAGCTACCAAAAATGGGGATTTCGCCATACTCCGGAACAAAAATTCGAAGAGCAACAGATCTCACTTACCTGGCAAGCTCCGAAAGCTGGTTCCTTCAAGATTAATGTAGATGGGTCGTTGTGCGAGGGATCGATGGAAGGAGCCGTGGCTTGCGTCGTCCGGGACTCCTCCGGTAGCCTCATTGACGGATTCACAAAACTTGTCCGGGCGGAATCGGTGCTGCAGCTTGAAACCCTAGGGGTTCTCGAAGCCCTGAAGTACTTGAAAAAGAAAAAAAGTCGGGAGGCTTTGGTTGAGGCCCGACAATCAATCTGTCGTGAACTGTTTGACAAAGGAAGAAGAAATGAACTGGCAAGCACGTGCAGACTTGTTCGAATGTAAAAGTCTTCTGCAGCAGCTGCCGTTAGTGGGCTTAACTTACTGTCCAAGAACTAGCTTCATCACATGGAGGGTCTTAAACATTATTATCACTTCGATAAACCAACCTCTTTCTTATAGAATTTTAGTTTCTCACCAGCACCACTTTTGTTCGTGTGAATCTTCTCGAGCTTCAATTGCTTCTCTTCCAACACTTCACGTATCTAGTGAATCTAATATCAATATGCTTCATCATTGAAATGTGGAATTTTTTCTGAGATGAATAGTGCTTTGGCTATCATAATGCACAACATACTTATCTTGCTTGTGCCCCAACTCTTGCAGAAATCTCTTCATCCACAAATCTCTTTCCTAGCTTCGGTGGCGGCTATGTATTCAAACTTTGTTGTGGACTGTGCAACTCACTTTTGCAATCTTGATTGCCAAGAGATAGCTCCACCTACAAAAGTCATTAAATAACCAGATGTAGATTGCCTAGAATCTACATCTCTCGCCATGTCTGCATTGGTGAACCCCTCAAGTATCGATTTTTTATCACCAAAACACAAACACAAACTAGATTTTTTATCCACTCGATAGCCTCCCAATGTTGATTGTTAGGATTTGCCATGTATCGGCTAAAAATTCCAATATCTAGTCATGTGCATACCATTGCATACATGAGACATCCGATGGTAGAGGCATAAGGAATCTTCAACATCTATTCCTTCTTCCTTTCACTTGAGGGACACTGTCTCGTGCTAAAATGAAAATGACTAGCCAAAGGTGAACTTACTGTTTTGGCGTTGCTTACGTTAAATTTTTGCACAATTTTCTCTACATATTTCTCTTGGAATAACCATAAATTTCCACAAGCTCTATTATGCGATAGCCTCATCATCAATGACTGCATCTCCACCGTCTTCATTATCAGTCTTAGCCTCAATTCCTTCATCAATCTCATCATTAGCTGCAATCTTGGTTTGTGCTTACTCACCCGAATCAGTCTCGGCATCTTCTTATGCTCCCCCACCAATAGAATCTTCTGATGAGCCTAAGGGCTCCATGTCTACTAATTCTTCCTCCACACTTTGAGGTTCTTCATGTTTCTTGAGGTCGTTGATAGTTTGACCCTCAAGGAACACCACATCTCGGCTTCTGAACACCTTCTTGCTTTTGGGGTCCCACAATTTATAACCAAAATTCTTGTGAGCATATACTGAGAATATGCACTCCTTAACTTTTCATCAAGCTTGACTCATTCATCTCTTGGTATGTGTGTGAATGCCCTGCAACCAAACACTCTCAAGTGACTATAAGATGAATTATTACCATGCCATACACTTTGAGATGTTTTGCTCATGAGTGGAATCGAAAGTGATAGATTTTTCAAGTTCACCGATTGTGACATCTGTGGCACCCCGAACCCTTCGTAGGTCACCACCAGCGCCAATGTTACACCTTATTACCTTTCTCATTAGAAGAATCGTCGTAATTCATAGACACTTTTTTTTATAAATAAAACGGTCCCAGCGCAACTCATTAGCGGAAGCAAATTTAAACATCACCATCTCTCCCCCTACCAATCATGATACAAATACACACCACTAATTATCATGATTTTATAGACAAGCCACGACACTTTATTTACATATATTTTCAAGATGGGACTTCTTTTGGGTAGGTACATCAAAAAGGAAAAGCTAGGACTCAGCCATGTCCAGCCTAAAACCTAAAAAAGAACCCTCGACCCTCTACATCACATGTGCACAACCCCCATCATAAGTGTCGGCTAACTATCCAAAAAGAAACAGCCCATACTCGTCACGCACAGGCCTCACACCCAGTCCAGTGTGTCAGGCGGCGGCGGTGGCAGCATCCCTCTCATCACCCCATCGCGGCAAACGTGGACGGAAACAAACTCTTGGACAATCGGGCCCCTAGCCAGGCTTATGTCATACGAGACAAAACAGCGCACACGTATGTAGGTGAGTCCAGGTACAGAAAGACAGCTGAACTCCTCACACTCTACCTTGACGTCTGACGGTAACCCATAAAATGCACCACGCGTGACGGCAGGAAGCGGCATATTGCTAATTTGAAATGTGGGTCCTCAAAAGGGGTGAGTACAACCACTCAGCAGATAATGAAATCCAATAACAACTCAATGCACCATGCAAATCATACATGCATTGCAGGCGTTACTTACCTTGAAGCCATGCGCATACTATCATGCATCATCATATCAATTTATAACACATACATGTGTATCATCATTGTATCATACATGTCATCATCATCATCATGACATCATCACATTACACATGTCATCATCATCATGGCATCATTACATCATACATGTCCTCATCGTCATGACATCATCACATTACACATGTCATCGTGCCATATCATATATCATCATCATTATCATCACCATGCATATCATCATGCATATCATATCATGGGTGATCATCATTATTTCACATCACATATCATCATCATCATCATCATCATCATCATCATCATGCATATCATCATGCATATCATCATGCATATCATATCATGGGTGATCATCATTATTTTACATCACATATCATCATCATCATCATCATCATGCACATCATCATGCATATCATATCATGGTTTAATTTCCACTTTTAGCTTTCAATTTGATCACCACATCACCCATTCCTCAAATCATCAATTTCATCATCCGCTCGGGCAAAGACCTCCGAGGCTTCCGACATTCAGCCTCACAGGCCACCAGGCATCCGGCCCCCCACATTCCGGGCATCTCGCATCCCAACTGGCATCACGAGGCATTCCCTTCGGGCAAAAACCTCCGACAGGGCTTCTGGCATTTACACTCCCTGGCCGGGCATCCCGCACCCCAAATCCTGGCATCGAGAGGCATTCCCTTCGGAAAGAAACCTTCGACAGGGCTTCCGGCACCCCCACGTTCCGGGCATCCTGAATCTCCCAGGGAAATCCGGCAATGCATCTCTATACATTCCGGCATCCTCCACCACAACCACTTCCTCACTTATCATTATCCACATTTATCATTATTTTAATCTCAATTTAACATGGCATATGGCGTGACATCAAACAAGTCATACTTGGCATATGATTCACACATGCATCACAATTCAATACCAAGACTTTATCATACATGCAACAAGATAAATTTAATGAAATTCATGGCCAATAAAATAATCTATTTTTTTTTTATTTATCTAAATTCCAACTATTGTCATTTCCATAAATTTAATATCAACAATTCCCAAAAATTATAAAAAATACAGCAAATATTAAACAAGCCAATAGGATGGTAATTTCATACAAAATACATGGCCAATTAGCATTTCACACAATTTCCCAATTTTTACAAAACATCAAATAATTATCGAATGA
The DNA here is from genome assembly GCA_014182545.1 of Eucalyptus globulus. Lineage (NCBI taxonomy): Eukaryota > Viridiplantae > Streptophyta > Magnoliopsida > Myrtales > Myrtaceae > Eucalyptus > Eucalyptus globulus. The sequence continues at coordinate 17,441,311 of CM024721.1, read as the reverse complement.
AACCAGAATGCACGGTTTCCGAAAAAAATCGATTAAAATATTCATATGGCCTCCAATAATTATGAAATTTTACTGAGTTATAGCCAAGACATTTTCGTACAACTTTCATGAAGAACTTCAAGCCATATTATTTTTATATTATTTTATACAGTCTCATGAAGCTTCTGGATCCATTACCGCATCGTCCAGTGTACACATCTCCGAAATATTGAGATTTCACCTACCTATTCTCTTTCGTTTCCTCTGAAATTTGGATATGTTATACATAAATATATCCCATAAAATTTTCATGAAGAGATCTAAGTCAAATAACCAGAGTATAGGCATCATCTATGTCCATGAAGTCTCGGGTGTCTCGGAATACATCACCAGAATCATCATCTTCAAGATCTAGTTGATTTACTAGGCTATACCTGTTAATTTCACTTCAAATTTGAGTATGTTGTATTTTAAGATGTCCCCTACAACGTTCATGAAGAAATAGAAGTGAGATTCTCATCAAAAACCAACATGCAATCACGAATCCAGCAAGAGGTCAGTAAAAACTCTCCAGATCTGAGGTCTCCGTAGGATAAGAATTTAACCCCTCAAATATCCGTAATTTTCCACAAAATTTCAGTATGTTGTAGTTCAAGAGGTTATCTACAACTCTCATGAAGAAATAGAAGCCAAAATCTGACTCTAAACACACATGCAAGCTCAAACAACATTCCGACTCACAAGATCCGAGCAAGAACAGTCATGCATTTCAAGCATAAGCCAACCACATCTCGGTTTTTCTTACTTAAACACCCAAAATTTAACATGCAAACAACATTCAAGCATGCAAGAGAAGCTAGAGGACTCCCACTTCCCTCTAGATCAGTCGGTCGACGGCGTACGGCGGCGAACACGGCAGCACATGGCGGTTCCTCCTCCTCTCTCTCTCTCGGCCGCTCCCCCTCTCTCTCGAAATCTCTCTCTCTCTCGCACAACTCTCTCTCTCTCTCTCCTTGGGCGAGCAAATGACCGGCCACCCTTCTCTCTCTCTTCCCTCTTATACCCCACTAAAGCTCATCATTTGTAATGATTGCTTTGCCTTAACCATGGCCAATGCATGCCCTCCTTTGTGCCACTTGTCCTATTGCATGCATCATGGGCCTTGGAGTTGGGCTTTTGGGCCGGCCACTCTTGGGCCTCCCTCTTGGTCGACAGCAGCCCACTTGTGGGCTTCAATGGGCCGGCCAACTTGGCCCATTAAAGATCCACTCTTGGGCTTAAGGCCCAATCAAATTTTACCCTTCTTCTTTTTCTTTTTTTTTTTGGAATTTCTTCTATAAATATTTTTAAATTTCAAATTTTCATTTGGCCAAAGTCTTGGGGCATCTTGTTTATTGAAATTTAATTTATAAAGTACATGGCCAAGCATAGATTATTAATTTATCAAATTTAAATTTTCACAATCATATGCACAAATCATCTAATTAAAAGACTAATGGCTAAAGCATAAGCCATAGAAATTCTTATCACCTAATTAGAGACTTTAACACACCTTATGGCTTGACTTTGAATTTTGGGATGCCACAACATCTCGGATTTTCAGTCTTGTTTTCTATTGAATAAATCGAGCATTTCATTGACGCGTCTATAGAGCTGTTCTCAGAACTGATCATTCTAGAAATAACTAGACTATCTAGGGAAACTATTAAGAATTTTAAGGCAAATGGACTTGAGAATTCGACCAAGAATCGGCTGCTCGACCGTGTTCATCTGCTGAGATCATTACGGCACATATGTAAATTGATTAGAGATCAGATATAGGTCGGTTTGACAGAGATGTGTGGCTAATCGTGGGTGACACTATTAAATTGGAAAATTCTCGTCGGCCGATACTAGACTGAATTCTCTATTGTTTTGGTACCCTGTGTCTGTATTTGAATTCTCGAGATTTCTACGACAATCGAGAGTTGCCAATGTGTCGAATGGGTTCATTGTGGCTCGAAGAAAATCGACCACGGGTCATTTGCACTAAAAAGTTCTAAAAACTACCCGGTAGTCTAGGTCACGCTAAAAACGCGTCGAATGGAAATTAACCATGAATTCGAACCCGATTTTAGAAATCGAAAGTTCTGTGGTGTCACGAGCTATTTTAGGAATGTTGATTCAGCCTCAGAAGATTTTTCGGAGATTCCAGGATTTTTACAGAAAATCGATTCGGACGTCACGGAAATTAGCAAAAATTCAGATCGGCCGAATTGAAGAGATTTTGGACTTTCAATCTGAGCTATAAGGCGAAGGGGACCTATAGAAATTATGCAGACTTTTTCTACATCAAATTGGACGTCAAATTTAGGAAATTGTCGAAGAAATAGATGTCTCGAAAAATTGTGAAATTCAGATTTAAAGGAGGGCAGCATTAATTTGGACTTTAAATTGATTTAATGGTGGAATTTATGCTTGAAAATGATGGGGGAGACATAGAAGATGAGATTGAGGCCTTGAGAGGTCAATTGAATTTGTGGATGAGTGTCCTTCGTAGCCCCCTTCCCCTAGCCATTTTGGACCAATTCACATGTCCAAGAAGGAGCTTGGGTGGTTCAATGGCAGCCAAGGAATAAATACTTGGCCTAGAGTGAGTGTGGGAGATATTTTGTGGAAAGATCAAGCTAAAGGGACCCTCCATTCTCTCTTTCTCTCCCTCAATCTTCTCGAGCAAGTGGCCGCCGGTCCTTATCTTCTTTGTGCTTTTACTTTACCGAGGACCTCAGTTGCTTCTGTCTCTTATTTCCTTTCATTTTCCATTCCTTCGCATGTCAGCGAAGCCTCACGCCACTTCCCGCCATCTTCTGTTTCTCCTCTCCCCCGAAGCCACGCCATCAATTCCACCAAGTTTTGTCTAATTCGGTCAACCTCAGCAATTAACAAAGCCATCCTTGACCGCAAATATCCACTTGGTTGCACGTCCAGGGAAGCCCACCGAATGCTCCTTCTTCTCCAACATTTCAGTTCTCGTTTTGCTCGGTCAAAACTCCACCGAAATTGCCTGCTTTCGTTCCCTTCGAAGACTTCAACCGCCCATCTTCTTCACGGCTTCTGCTTCAGCAAAGGACGAGCTGCTTCATCTTTTCTTCTGGACGAACAGCACTTTCAGTTCCCCTCCACATTCGCGACTCACCACCGCCTCCAGCTCACGTCTCCACCAGCGACTTCGCAGCAAGTTTCCTCCCATTTTGTTGACCACCGAGCGAAGCTGCTTCTCCTCTTTGCCGCGCCAATTGAAGCCAGCGAAGCCTGCATCAGTCAGTCCGCCCATTTCTCCTCTTGCGCGGGTCTTCGGTCAGCTGAAGTCCATGCGCCCATCCGCCGAGTCAACCGAAGTCACACGCCAGCGAAGCCCGTAATTTCCAGCGTCTTCAGCCCAACATCACCGAAACTGAAGCCCAGCTTCTTCGTGCCAGCAACCCTAGAAGCCGGCCCACCTTCAGCAATCAGCCAGTCCAGCTCAGCCCAGCGAAAATCTTTAGTGCAGCCCAGCTTTGAAGCCCGTGAAAATAGGCCCACTTGAAGTTCAGCCCATTCGGTTTTAAGCCCAGCGAAAGTTGTTGGTCCAGCAGCCCATCTCAGCGAAGCCCATCAAAATTAGAAGCCCGCGAAGCCAAGCCCAAGCCCAGAAATTTCTGTGGGTTTGCCATGCTTGTAGGCCCGGCTCGAGTGTCCGTCGACGCCACCTAAAGTTCGGATTTCGGCTGCCGCTGTGGTGTCCTAGTCCCTGCTTTTAATCAAGTGAGATTACTCACTAATCCTCGCTTAGTAGACTAATGATGCTTAAGGGTTGATTAGATTTAATTAATTGCAATTAGGTGGTTAGATTAGTTTAGAACAATTAAATTAGTGACTTAATGATGCATGTTAGGTGGTTAGACTTAGTCATTAGCAAGTAGAGACATACTATTATTTAATGAATGCATCTCGGGAATTTTCCCGACCCGTTTCGGGCTCCAATCAGGCATTACAGGCCTAAATTGGATTTATTGCTAATTAATAATTAATTTTCGAAATTCATTATTTAATTATTTATTTTTCCGGAAATTCAACCGGGATGGCCAGTGACCAGAATTTCGTGCTGATTGTTGTGGTGCAGTCCGTTTATTTATTTGAGCTCTACGTTGTGCTAAATTGAATTAATTGTGCAATTTGAGGAATTATTCCTAAATTGGTTCAGATTGAGTAATTGAGTTGAGGATGGCCAAGTATGATTGTTTAGCGTCAATAATGCTTTGATGGGCTATTACGTGGAAAAGTTTGTGAGAGTGAATTGAATATGCTCTTGGCTGAGATTCGTTAATATCGTGTGAAAATTAAGTGAGTTGATGAGCATATGGGGATTCATCCCAAGATTGATTAGTATCGGTATTCAATTAGAATTTGACTATGAGAGGTTGTGAGTTGAACCTCGAAAGTCGCCCAAAGTATGGCTGTGCCAGTAGGGCCGAGTTCTGCCATCGAATTTAGAATCGGTCACGCCCATTGGGGCCGTAATCTGCCACCTGATATGGGTCGCGCCTGATAAGGCCGTAATCTGCCACCCGATATGGGTCGCGCCTGATAAGGCCGTAATTTGCCACCCGATAGGGGTCGCGCCTGATAAGGTCGTAATCTGCCACCCATTAAAGGTCGCGCCCATTGGGCCGTAATTTGCTACCTAAAGATAGGTCGTGTCCTTTGGATTGTAATTTGTTGCCAAGAAATTTGGTAGGCTATGCTCGTGAAGTCGTGAGTACGATTTGAGACTAAATAAGGGAAACGACTGGGGAATATTCGAATTGACATGAAATCGACTAGATCAATGGATCGAGATATTGATCTGTGATGTAAATGCTTTGGTGCCTATTGAACTGTGCTAATATGCAGGTGGAATCTGAGGCCCAGGTAAGTCCTCTGACCCGTGCGTGTATAAGCAGCCCAGTTAGCATATTGGTTTCCTAATCGAGTCTTAGTGGGGTAGAACTTGCTGAGATGTAGTCTCATCCCGGTTATGGGACAACATTTCAGGCCTGTAGATGAGCCTGTGAAGAAGGAACAAGAAGAGGACGATGAGCCAGTAAAAGATGAAGAGCTTGAAGGATGTGAGCTTAGTGGAGAAGAGTCAGAATATGATCAGGATGATCCTGAGTACGACCCGGATGAGGATTGAGATCCCATCATCTTTGTGAATCTTGTCTAAATATGAATAGGGTGAGTCTAGAATGTTATGAATAATCTTGTGAATAGACTTCGAGTTATGCCATGTATAAATGTTTGGTTGTGGATTTCAATATATGAAAAATATGGCCTTACTTTTCTATCCCATCCTGTTGTTGTCTGGGGATTTATAACTGCTTCCGCATGTGCTTAATAAACAAAAGGGTCGGCGATACTTAGTCCTGGGATATTGCATTATAAAATTGATAAAGTAGAAGGATGTGTGCGTGTCCGAGGATCGGAGCGTGACACCGATGTCCTCATTACTCCCCCTAAAAGGAGTTTGGCAACTTTGCATGGGAGAGCATATTTCTTATCCCCTTACATATTGTTCGATTCATCCTCTTGACAATGCCATTATGTTGTGATGTCTTAAGTACTGTTTTCTCAAGCCTTATGTCATGAACTCTGCAATAATCCTTAAATGGCCCTCACTATTCCTCACCATTGTCAGCCCTCATGCACTTCAATTTTTTGCCAGTCTTCCTTTCTTGTGTCGAATGTAAATCCTTGAAGGTATCAAGAACTTGACCCTTTGTCTTCAATGTGGTAGCAGACACCTTCTTTGAAAACTCAACTGTGAAGGTAACATAATAGGAAGCACCACCAGTAGTTCTCTAAATCATAGTACAATCATCAATATGTAACAAATCAAGTCAATTAGCCTTTTTCGATTGTAGAATAGATTTAAAGGTAAATTTATTATTTTTTCCTACAACGCAGTCTTCACAAGGATTTATAGAAGTATTTTTTTATTTTATTTTTGGGAGTAAATTCTTTGATGTGAGTACCTTCATTCTATTCTCACCTATTTGTCTAAGCCTTTCGTGCCAAAGCTCGATAAATATCTCCCTAACCGCATTAACATCTTCTCGTATAGTTTCACTTGTAAAGTGTGAAGTGATATATTTTTCACGCATCTTGCTATCATTGGGAGTGTGTAAATGAACAAAGAATCGCGTGGACTGCCTGGAACCGAACCGGGTTGGATTGCTCAAGAACTAGTTGTTCCTAAGGGAATTGGTCTGGTTCTTGGTTCCAATTTATTAGAACTAGTGGGTACTAGTATGGTTCCCGGTTCCAAGCATGGAACTGCCCACCAAGACCGAATCGATAATATATATAATACATATTTAAGTTTTAATTTTTAAAAAATGAAAAATCCTAAATTCGTAAGATACTTACTAGTATTTATGTTAGATAGTTGTCTACTTTTGCCCACTTATTATTGTTGTAAAAACTCCTATCAAGTTTTGAAGTTGACAAAATTTTCTGGTTTTTGCTCTTATTTTGAATAACATAATGCATTTAAAGTAGCTTTTGAGATGATAGCAAAGACTTTTGTCAAAGTCTATTTATTTCTAGAAGTACTTTCCACTTTGACAAAATCTAGACTAAGATCATGTCCAAAACAAAGAAGAAATCAAATTCAAATTCAGAATGATCTTATTAGGAATTTATTGTACAACATTTAGTTCTTTGGAAGGATTTCGCTTACCTTTTATAAATTCATTGATGGAATCAATCACAAGTTGATGAAATCAATCTTGAAGACAAGTTTCTTTTTGGGAAGCATCTACTTATGGAATCCAAGATTTTGATTGTATGGGTGACTATAATCAAAAGACTTTCTATATCTATCTTCAAATGGCTACAATATCACTTTCATCAATCCTGTCCAACAGTTTGATTGGAAGAAATTCCTTCGGAAATTGTCAACGGCTAGTGAGGCATACGGGAGTATTTAAGGAGGTCATTTAGTTGGTTTGATGTGTGGGGATGTGAAAATTAGAATTCTAAAGTCTGAAACTTCTCTCAACTACTTGTTTTCTTTGGAGCACCTTATAAGTTGTGTTCAAAAGAGAAAATCACAAAAGGAGCGACTTAATGAGTAAGAGGGATCTTCCACTGAGTGTTGGGACTCATAAATTGCACTTCTTTGTTGACACTATAGTGAATTACAACCAAAAATCTATCAACGTGGGAGAGTGGATGTAGGTTTAAACTAAAGTCAAACCACTATAAATTTCGTGGACAATCTTCTCTTCCCTTAACTCAATTACATAAATTTATTGCCTTACTACATGTTATTGTGCATGAGTTTGTTTTGTTGAATATCAAAATTTGAAAATATATCAGAAGTCTAGTGCTTCATAAAACCATTTTTGTCTCTTATCTAGACTTTACTTACCTTATTTCGAAATTGGTTGTTAAAATTTGTTTTAAAGACCTATTCACCTCCTTCTATGTGTTTTTACTAGCTTTATCATTTGGTATCAAAGCCTTGTGCTCATTTTTTTAGGTGTTTTTACTTTTGAGGTAAATATCTTCTATGACTAGTATCTTAGCACCAAGACTAGTTGAAAGACAGAGGTACGCCAAGCCATCTTATTTTGATGGAAAATAATACAATATGTGGAAAAATAAAATGAAGGTATTCCTAAGATCTAGAAATCCTTTAGAGTGGGATATTGTGGAAAAGGAAATTAATCCAAAGGCTGCTTCTGCATCTGAAAAGGGAAAAGAAGTCTTAGGTAAGGATGTAGAAGAAATCGATCAAATAGAAATCACCAAGAGACAAGTTCTTGATGCAAAGGCCATTTATTCATTATATTGTGCTTTGTCCCCTGCTGAATATAATAGAATTTTTTCATGTGAAATAGCTAAAGAAGTCTATGATAGACTTCATGTCACTTATGAAGGAACCGATTGTGTAAAGGAGACAAAAATAAACATTTCGCTTGGCCAATATGAATCCTTCAAGATTAAGCTTGGAGAATCTATTCGAGATATGTTCAGTCGTTTTACGGAAATTGTAAACGGTTTGGTGTATCAATGTTAGCCAATTTTTTCCCCAATGAAGGTTAACAAACTTTTGCGAGGATTTTCAAGAGACTGGATGTGGCACCCCTCAACGGCCCCCGATCCGTTAGGGTCACCATTGGTACTTGTCACTTATCCTACTACATACCAATCTAAAAACTTTTTAAATAAAGTGAAACCACAATTCATAGGGGGGTTGATCAATAAAGTTCGTCTCCCATTTTTTTTTTTTTGTAAATGTCCCAGCACAACTTATCAGTGGAAGCATAATCGAGTCTCACCATCCTTTACTTCAAAAACAATAATTCAATGCACACCAACTACGCACCAAAAGAAACGACAAAGCCGAGTCACTTTTATTTATATTTTCATGATGGACATCTTGGGTCGGTACAGCAAAAAGGCCAAGATTTTTAACTATACTTGGCTATAACCCAAAAGAGAACTTGACCTTATATCAAACATGTACACCCCTCCATCAACAAGCGTCAGCTATCCCCAAAAAGTATCAGCTCGCACCAGTCATACGTGCCATCACACCCAACCCGGTGCATCGGGCGGCGGCGACGGTAGCATCCCTAGCATCACCCCATTGCGTTGAACGTGAACAGATAAAACTCTTGGATAACGGGGCCATCAGCAGAACCAACGTCGTACATCACCAAGACACGAACTCAAGCATACACCAGACTAGGTACACTAATACAGGAATACTCGGTGCACTCCATCTCAATGTCAATAGGTATGCCATAGAAGGTACCACGTACAACTGGTGAAAATGGCATCTTTCTAATCTGAAATGTTAATCCCCAAAAGGGGTGAGTACAACCACTCATCACTAAAGATCCACCAAACTACACAATGCATCAAATAGAACAATCAAGGTATCATGAATAAAACACATATCATTCATGCATTCAAGCATACCTCACCTTACAGCCATGCATATATCACCATATGAGATGCATAAATCACCACGCACTTGTACTTATATCATTAAGCAGCCATGCATATATCACCATACAACGTGCATATCCCACCATGTACTCATCATCATTAAGTAGCCATGCATATATCACCATGTAACGTGCATATATGTTGACACCTAAATTTTGACGATTTAGTTTATTTATTTATTGCATAGGAAATTAGGGGTTAATTTTATTAATTGCATAGAATATAGATTTAGATTGCATTTATTTTGTTATTTGCCTTTTTTGCATTTTATTGGACTAGTGGTGGATGAGTTCGAATTAGATGGATCAGGCCCACGAAGCGAGCAGGTTGGCCCAAGCCCATGTTTTTTTAATAATTAAAAATTATCTCATAGGAATATAAAATTTTAAAATTTTTCCGAGATATGAGTTTTTTTGGATAGGGCGGATGGCTAAAAGAATATTGCGATTTGGTTTTGAAAGATTTGGATTTAGAGAAAAATTTCATCTTAATCTCGAATCCTTATCAGTATGGGATGATTTTCATGAAAAATATTGTGGATACAGATTCGAAGAAAAGTTGAAAATCAAAATTACTTCCCCTATATAAGGAGTGCACGGGGGTCGATAAAAGGGGGTGGGTTTTCTTGGGAGCTTTTTGGATCCGAAGGAAAAAAACACAAAAAGTAAAAAGCAAAAAGCAAAAAGGGCAGAGGATTGGACAGGGACTATTCAATCTTCTTCTTCACGCATTGCTCCCCGTGCGAGCTGAAGTCCACCGTGCCTTGCTGCCCGATCCACTGACGACGGACGCCTCGCCGCACTGCAGGACGTGTGTGCGATCACCACCGTTCCTCGCCGTTCGCGAAGCCCGACGCCCTCCTCCGCTTTCCGCCGGTAATCGATCCGCCCAACGCCGCCTGCTGTTACTCGGAGTCGAAGCCCTGCGACCCGTCTCCGTCTGCCCGTGCCCTTGTGAAGCGGCGACCCATCTCTGCCCTTGGTGCACTCGCCAGCCACTACCGCGTCCTTGCACCGACGTTGTTGCTGCTCCGTCCGAGCCTGATCCAGCTCTGGAGTCCTCTGCCCGTGGCCCACTATCCAGATCTCACGATCTCGGCGGCCTATTGCCACCCGAGCTCTCACGTGCAACCACTACTACCGTTCCACCAATCGCTCGCGAGCCCATCTTGCCCGGGAGCCACTTCGCCCGAGATCTAGCCACCGAGACGCTTGTCACCGCACTAGCACCACTCGTGTCCGATCGATTGCCCGCGCCTGAAGCCACCTTGCTCCATCGTCCCTCTACCTGAAGCCGATTGAAGCACCTGTTGCCCCGACGGAAGACTCCCTTGGTCTGTTGGTTACCGCCCTTGCGGGAGTTCCCTTTGCCAGACCGATCGACCCGCTGTCCTTGGCAACCGACTATGAGCGAGCCAGTTTGTGCCTAGAAAAGAACAAAAAAAGAAAAAGAAAATTAGGTAGTCTTTTTATTTATTTATTTTTTGTTTGTTTTTATTTTCTGTTATAGTTTGTTTTTTTAGTGAAATTGTTTCTTAAATATATGATTGATATTCCGACATGAATAGGCCCTCAAATTAGGGATTGACAGTCCAATTTTCGCGCCCGAAATCCGACTCGCAATCTCTTACAAAAATTGACAATCCGATCTCAAGCTCGAGGTTCGATTTGTGATTTAATTTTAAAATTGGTCAACCCGATCTCGTACGCGAGATATGGTTTGCCAATTTTTGGATATCAATCTTATCTTGCTTGATTTGTTGTTATGGTGTTTGAGTTAATTTTATTTTCGCAAAAGAAAAAATCCAAAAAAATTTTGAATTAGGATTAGGTTCGTTTTAGAATATTCCTAGTCATAGGGTTATCTTGCGTGTTTAGAATTGCAATATTATTTCAAATTTTTAAATTAAAAAAATCCAAAAATGGGTTCATTTAGGATGTTAGTTTTCTTTAATTTAAATGGCGAGTTTAATTATTTGGCAATTTTAAATTTCGAATTTTACAAAGAAAAAATACAAAAAAAAATCATCATGCATGTATCATGTAGAATTAGGGCATTCTTGGCACGTCATTGCATATTAGGTTGATTGCATGTTTGAATTTTATTTAGATAGATCCTTTTAGATAGATTGCATTTTATGTTAGAGATTACTTGGTTAAGATAAGATTCTAGTTTAAATTAGAATTTGGCTTAACATAATTCCTAATACAAATTGAATAGAATCTTAATCTAGCTAGATAATCTTTGCATTTTTCTAATTTCGAATTTCATGGAAAATACAAAAAAAAAAAATTGCCTTAGAATTAATCAATTTCATTCTTTAGAATAGATTGCATTTTATTTATGTCATATAGTTTAGGTCATGTTGCCATGCCATATCGTTCTATGTTAGGTTAGTAGCATTGCATAGAGCATGATTCTCATTAAATAAATGAAAACAAAAAATTGAGTGATTGCATGTTAATTAGAAATCATATCTAGGACCGCTAATGTGAATTATGATCTAATATTGCAGATGCTTTTGTTGCTAAGATGTAAGTCTTGCATTTTATTTATTTGCTTTCTTGGGTGTTAAATTGATGGTTTGCGTACCTGTGTGATCACCTCACATGTTAGGAAAGTAAATTAAAATCAATCTAAGCTACCTGCAAAACATTTTTTTTAAAATAAAAGAGAAAGGTATCGAAAGGGTGTTAGAGAAATCTAGCGTAACCAAGTCCCTGAACTCACAATCTCTGGTTCATAGGAGTAAAGTAAATCTCCCGTTACTTTACTAGGGTTTCTAATCGACCCACCAAAAATAGATTAGTGGCGACTCCTAGTTAAAATTCAATTGCATGTTAACAATTCAAACCTAAGTCGCGAATTGGTATGGGCTTGGGAGAGCCCGAGTTTAGTCTAGGCTTAACAATCCATTAGCCAAACCATAGGTGGTTCACCCCCGAAAAAAGTTGGTCGCGACAATATACCACCATGCACTCATCATTAAGTAGCCATGCATATATCACCATGTCATATGCACACATCCATGTGCATGATTCAATTCTCGATCTTTATCTTTCCAATAGATCACATCATTTTTCTTCTTAGGTACCAATGTTTGCATCCCACAATTTATCGCTCGCATCCAACCTGGCATCGTGAGGAGCCTTCGGCACACACCTCTGGGCATCCGGCACACACACTTCGGGCATCTCGTACCCCAACTGGCATCATGAGATATCCCCCTGGCACACACCTCCAGGGCTTCTAGCACACACCTTCGGGCATCTCGAAAATCCTGAGGACATCCGGCTCACACACTCCGGGCATCCGGCACACACACTCTGGGCATCCCAACACTCCCGGGGCATTGTCGGCTCATACCTCCGACGGTCTTGTTATTATCTCAATTTATATTCACACATGTATCTCAATTTCAACATGGCATTTGATGCAACAATATCAAGGGTCTCAACCAGCTTTTGATGTCATATAAAATGCCATATGTCACCACATATGCAGCATAATCAAGCATTCAAGACATTATATTACATGGAGCAATTTCATTTATTTTTTAAAATACAGCAAATTTCGAATAAAAACAGATTGCACTCCTTTGGTCATAATTCTTGAAAAATTAGTAAACAGCCTTAAAAAATTCTAAAAAATTTACATGTTATATACAAGATCTAGAGGAAAATATTTCGTGAAGAACACCATATCAAAAGAATATCATAAGAATCAGTACAGTCCATGCATCACAGTCCTTATAATTTTGGAATATTACCATACACAGTTTCATTCACAAATTTGGTAAAAATCCTAAAATTCTGAAATTTTTATATGTTATAGAAGAAATCCAGAAGTAGATATTTCATGAATAACTCGAAACCAGATTTGTGATAGATTAAAGACTATAATAACCGTAACCGTCCATAACCTCGGCACTGAATTCCAGTTCTAACCGTTTTGAATAAAGATTGTTTCACCAAAATAAACTCATATATTTCCTCTAAATTTTTAGTATGTTACTCCTTAACATGTCATCTTCAATTTTCATTCAGACCACGAGATCAAATTTCAACCGGATAATTTTATAAAATTTACAGAATCATACTAGGTCAGCATTACGATTTCCAGATCTAACTTCTTCAAAGAAAAATAGTTTCACCGGTCTATACTTGTTCAATTCTTCTGAAATTTTGATATGTTACTCTCCAAGAATTTATCTACAACTTTCATCTAGAAGTCAAAGTGAGATTCCAACTAAACATTCGCATGCAGTTCACGAATTCATCAAAGGTCGGTCTGCCCTTCTAGAAAAACAGAATGCAAGGCTACCGTGTTCTTCCCCAAAACTTCTAATTTCTTCACTTCTACCACAATCAAATTTTACCATGCATCACACACATAACACAGTAACACAGCAAGCAAAGGTAGATTAACGGACTCTACTTGCCTCTAATCTGAGCACAACGCAACAAGCAAAGATGGCAGGGCAAGGCGGGACTCGGCTGCTCGACGGCGGCAACGAATGGTAGCGAATGGCCTCCCTCTTCCCCTTCTTCTCTCACTCGCTCTCTCCCTTTCTCTTGTCCTCTCTTTCTCTTGGATGGTCACTCTCTCTCTCTCTCTCTCTTTTCCCCTTTCTCTCGTGTGACGCCCCCTTGCACAATCCGCCCCTTCTTCTTTTCTTCCCGCTCATGATTAGCATGTAATCATCACAAAACATGCAAGGTGGCACTTGGTAAGTCCCCTAAGCCACTTGTTAATTGCCATGCAAGAGGATGGGCTGGTTGGGCCAGCCTCTCCCCTTCGTTCGACAGCCCATTGGGCTCCTTGGGCTGGTCAGACAGCAGCCCTTTCCTTTGGGCTTCGCGGGCCAAGCCAAAAGGGCCGAAGGGTGGGGCTGATCTTGGGCCAAAAATTCAACCCACTCTTCTCTAATTTTTTTTCTTTTAATTATCACCTAATTACCCATCATATAATTATCTAATTACACTTATTCACTTGGCCATAAAACTTGCAACATTAATCCGTAAAAAAATAATAATCAAATCCATAAGGTGCATAGCCAAGAATAAAATTCTCATTATCAAATTATCCTATAGTACCAACTTTGATAACCCAAGAACATAAGATATATTTTCATTAAAGTGTTCGGCCTTAATCTATTACAATTTTTTTGGTCTAGAGGCCACAATACAGTTCAACGACACAACCATTCACTTTTCCTTAGGTGGTAATGCTTCCAGAAATTGCCATGAAATTTTGGGATGCCACACTGGAATCATGTGTAAGCCTCAAGTCAAGAGACACAGAGGATTATGCCTCTCTCTGTTGATGAAATGATAGGCATTCTTCAGTCTTATGAAGTAGAACATATCAATGATGAAGATGACCCAAAAAGTAAGAAGTCAATTGCACTTAAGTCTAATGCTCATTCCGATTCAAACACAGACTCAGAGTCCGACAAGGAAATCGAGGTAAGCCAATTCTAAAATTCCTATCAAAGTATCTAAATAGATAATGAGCTTTGTTTAAATCTCAAATCTTCTCTTAAAACGATCTTTGAATTAAAGAGGGAGAATATTAAATTCAGACAACGAGATACTTCTTGGAAAGAAAAGTTTGAGAGTTTGAAAATTGATTTTGATGATTTAAGGAAAATCTGTGATTATCTTTTCAAATAAATTAAAATTTTGAAAAAGGAAGTTTCAGACATTACTATGAAATTCTCAAAAGGCTCGAAAACTTTAGAACAAATTCTCTCTACTCAAATTACTTATTATGACAAATCTGGTTTGGGTCTTAATAGAGAAACCGATCCTTTGATTGATTTTAATAAAGTCAAGAAGAGATTTAAACAAAGATCTTCAAGACTTACTTACAAAAGCCATTTTGAAAGAGTTTTCATAAAACTTGTTGGTTGGAGTACTCTTAAGTGTTCTAAGTGTAGAGATTCATAACATTTTGAAAATGAATGTCCCAAATACCGAGGCCTATTAAGAAGGATTGGGCACAAACTATCTTTAAAACTAACTCTTTAGGACCCAAGAAAATTTGGGTCCCAAAGAAAGTTTGAGATTTCTGTTGGATAAGTGCTATAGAAGTCCTAAAACTTTCATGAAAATGCAATTGAGTCCTAAAATTTGTCAAATTGTTTCAATTGTGTCCTAAAGTTAACGCCGTTAGCTTTTTTAACGGAAAATGTTGATGTGGCATTTTAAATAATTTTTTATTTTCCACGTGGTTTTTTTAATTATTTTTTATTCATTTTTTAAAAATAGATTTAAAAACTAAAAGGAAAATTTATTTTTAAAATTTGTTAAAAAGAAAAGAGATAAATCAGCTCCTCCCCTACCGCTACGCCACCGCGCACCGATCACTAGATGATTTTCTGTTAAAAAGGCTAACGGTGTTAACTTTAGGACTCGATTGAAACAATTTGACAAGTTTTAGGACTTGATTGCACTTTTTGCAAGTTTTATGACTCAATTGCATTTTCATGATAAGTTATAGGATTTCTGCAGCACTTACCCATTTCTTTTTTATTGCAGGTTACTATTAAAATGAAAAGCAAATAGTACTTAGACAATGGTTGTTCTAGACAGGATATTCAAGTTACTTCATAAAATTAGAAAAAAAACAAAAAGGAGGAAATATTTCTTTTGGTGGGAATAACAAAGGAAAAATTATTGAATATGATACAGTGAGGATTGGTAGTTTGATCATCAACAATGCATCCCTGGCAAAAGGTTTAAATTACAACATTCTAAGCATAAGCCAACTATGTGATACAGGGTTGAGAATTAATTTCTTAGAAAATGTTTGTTCTGGAATTGTTATGAAGTCGGTCAAGACTTTTCTTAAACCTTTACTAGTTGAAAACATGGCAACATTTACCTTTTGGACATAAACTCAGAAAGTTCTCAATGTCTTATCTCAATTCAAGATGAAGCAAATCTTTGGCATTACAAGTTAGGTCATGTTAGCATGAAATAGATTGCTAAACCGTCCTCTAAGAAGCTGGTCTGCAGTCTCCCTAAAATGATGTATCAGAAGTTTGAGCTGTATACTCTATGTATCTTGGAAAAACAGATAAGAAACTCATTTAAATCCATAAATCATGTTTCCACTAACCATGTCTTGCAGCTTCTTCACATGACCTTTTCGGATAGACTATAACTCAAAGAATCAATGGTAAGAAAATATGTTCGGTAATAGTAGATGGCTACTCTAGATTTACATGGGTTTTCTTCTTGGCAAATAAAGCATAAACCTTCTCATATTTTTCAAAGTTTGCCAAAAAGGTTCAAAATGAGAAAAAGTTATGCTATTTCAAGAACATAGATTAATCATGGGAGAGAATTTAAAAATCAAGACTTTATGAGTTTTTGTGATGAAAATGGTTTTCAACATGTTTTATCATCTCCTTGCACTCTAGAACAAAATGGGATTGTAGAAAGGAAAAATCAGGTTTTTACAAGAAATGGCCAGAACTTTATTAATTGAAAGTAGGGTCTCTTCTCGCTTTTAGGCAAAAGCAATCTCTATTGCTTGTTATATAATTAACAGAGTATTTTTAAAGCTTATCCTAGAGAAAACCCCTGCGAAGTTTACAAAGGCAAAAGTTAAATATTTCTTATTTTCATGTTTTTGGTTGGAAGTGTTTTATTTTGAAAAATGTAAATGATCGTCCAGGTAAGTTTGATAAAGGAATATTTCTTGGATATTCCACTACAAGCAACACTTATAGGGTCTTCAACAAGAATACACAGACCATCAAAGGAATCAATAAATGTCAAGTTTCAAGAAATTGACCAGAATCAACAAGATCAAACTCAACTTGAAGAGTCTGAGTTAGTTTCAGACTTAATGAAGTCTGAGTCAAGTAAACAAACTCAGCCATCTAGTGAATAAAGTCAAGCTGAAAAGAAAGTAGAAGTATCAAAGGAAATAAAGACTTAGCAAATAATTGAAGATAATGAAAGATTCAACAATAATTGGAAGCACAAATCAAGTCATCCTAAAAATCTCATCATTGGCAATATAGAAGAAGAAATTTGTACCAGATCCAAGGTCAGAGGAAACTCAAGTGCTCTAACTCTCATTTCTAAAATAGAACCAAAGGGAGTATAAGAAGTCTTAACTGATGAAAGCTAGATAGAAGCAATGAAAGAAGAGTTTAGGCAATTCAATATTAATGATGTTTAGGAGTTGGTTCCAAAACCAAAAGGAAAATTTGTAATTAGAACAAAGTGGGTGTTCAAAATTAAGATGTATGAAAATAGTAAAATAACTAAAAACAAGGCAAGACTTGTAGCAAAAGGATATACGCAAGAGAAAGGAATAGGCTATGATGAGACACATACACCGATAGCTAGGTTTGAATCTATAAGGCTATTACTTGCATATGCATGTTTCCATAATTTCAAGTTATTCTAGATTAAGGTCAAAAGTGCCTTCCTAAATGGTTTCATCTAAGAAGAAGTCTATGTGGAACAACCACCAGGATTTGAAGATCACAAAAAAAAAAAAACTTTGTCTATAGATTGAAGAAAGCTTTGTATGGTCCGAAGCATGCACCTCAAGCTTAGTATGAGAGACTAAGTAAGTTTTTGGAAAGAAATTGTTTCAACAAAGGTATAGTTGACACCACATTGTTTATCAAAAAGAAGGGAAAATACTTTCTACTTATTTAAATATATGTAGATGATATCATCTTTCGCTCTTTTAATGAACTTCTGTGTAAGAAATTTTCAAATTCTATGTAGAAAGAATTCTAGATGAGTGTGATTGGTGAATTGACTTTCTTTTTAGGTCTACAAGTCAGACAATCGAAGCAAAGAACCTTCATCTATCAAGAAAAATATGCCAAAGATGCCATCAAGAAGTTTGGAATGGAAAACTATAAGAAAACTGAAACTCCTATGTCCAGTTCCTCCAAACTCGACAAGGAAGAAGATGGAAAAAAAGTAGACTGGAAGACATGTAGAAGCATGATCAGTTCTCTTCTCTATCTTATTGCCTTATGACTTGATGTTTTATTTAGTGTATGTTTATGTGCTAGATTCCAAGTTGATCATAGAGAATCACATTTCAGTATTATTAAACGTACTATCAAGTATATTGTAATAAATCTAAAGTTAGGTTTGTGGTATCCAAAAGAATGAGACTTTACTAAACATGGATACTTAGCGCTGATCTAGCTAGTTATAAAGTCAACAGGAAAAGTACATATGGGACATGCCAACTCTTAGGATAGATGTTAGTATCCTAGTTCTCTAAGAAAGAGAATACTATGGCACTCTCAACAATAGAAACAAAATATGCTGCTCTTGGTAGTTGTTGTTCTCAAATTCTTTGGATTAGGCAATCACTAAGAGACTTTGGAATAGAAGAATCCTACACTAAAATCAAATGCGATAACACAAGCACAATCAACCTCACCAAAAATCCCATTCTTCATTCAAGAGTAAAGCATATTGAAATCCATCATCACTTCATGAGAGACCATGTACAAAATGGTGAAATCAATGTTCAATTCATTGATTCAAAGAATCAATCGGCAGATATTTTCACCAAACCATTGGAGAAAAGTTCTTTTGAATTCATACGTGAAAAATTGAATATTACCTATTCACTTGGTTAAAGTCTTTGCAAAGTAGACTCATCCGTTCAATCCTCTAGAAGAAACATCCTTCTAAAAGCACTTATAGACTCAGATAGTTATATTTCAAATTTTGACATGTAAGTTTCTTTCATTCATAGGTATGAATATCTTATTTGAATTTTTACTTGCCTTTTATATTTTTGGAAATTGTTATCTTTTATTCATGATTTTTTAGAGTTAATTATTTACGGTTATTCTTTTGTATATTTTCAAAATGGAAGTTATTTTTTGTTGTTTTGACGTCCGTTCGTTGCCTTGGTTCAACTATTTTAAATAAGGCTATAATTCTTCCAATTGCCTTCTTTCTTCACAAACCCTAATCTCGCAAACCCCCGTTTCTCTTGTTCTCGATTTTCTTTCTCTTTCTCTACAAATTCCGATTTTATTCAATCGCAATCATGTCCTCAAAATCCTCCAAGTTTGTTTCGATGTCTTCACAACAGAAATCCTCTCACATTGCTAGCTGTAAACCTCATTTCAAGCCCGATACTTAGACGCAATTCAATCTTACTGGAGATGAGTCATCGAGGAGCACAAATCAACCATCTATTGAGGAGGAGGTCACTCAAGTTGCAACTTTTCTCTCGATAAGGAAACCCGAAGTTCTTCTTAAGCACTATGAATTTTTGAAAAAGGGAGTCCTACGGATTTCATTTTTGCTTTCCTGGAAGAAAATGGCTACGTGAATGAAACCTTGTTTTTGAAAGTCATGGAAAAACTAGGGCTAGTAAAATCTGGCAGAGTAGAGGAGGAATTTGCGATGTTTGTGGCTGATCCTCATGTCGGAACCAAAAGTCTGTCTAAAGGGAAGATAGAGGATAATGATGAAAGAATTTTTAAGAATTTCCAACCCAAATTGGGTGTTACTGCTGAAATTACTAGGTCTAAAGGGAAGTTATTTTAGTTAAAAGAACACAAGAAGGTTTATGCGCAGATGCTAAACATGGGAGTCATTAATCCTCGCACAATAGACTTTGATTTTCTAGATTCGATCAAAGTAAACTTGAGGGAGAAATTTGCCAAGCTTCAAATGGAAAATTTTTGTGTGGAGTTGTGTGATACATATCCTAAATCGACTGCCTATTTTTACTCCAACTTGTCTAGATCCCACACACATTCAATTTACTATTTGTGAGAAAGTCTTTGATGTTTATGTTGATTTGCTAGCTGATATATTTGGAGTGGAGTGAAGTGGATTCATATCCATAAATGTCTCGAATGATGAGGTTATTAAATTTTTGATGAAGCACAAATTTCTTAGGGGAAGTATTACCTATTCAAGGCTGTCTACTTCTAACATTTTGTTTCATAAGATTGTTATCAACTGCATTAGACCCAAGGCTGCCTCCAAGACTAACATCTTGAAATTTGAAGCCAAAATGATGTGAGCTATCTGCAACGAAGTTGCTTTCTCTCTTCCTCATACCATTCTATTGCATATGTACATATCAGTAATGAAGAAGAAAGATCAGCTTCCTTTCACAGCCTTGGTCACTAGGCTCTTTCAGCACTTTCAGATTCAATCGTCTTTTAGCTTTTACTCTAGAACCATTCTTCCTATGAAAATTGGATTTAAAATTTAAAATGATCTCCAAAATGAGATTAAAGGATCTCTCTAGTATTTTGAAGCTTATGAAAAAGGATTTAGCTAGTGCGGCAAAAACAAGATCTATGGTTGAGAAAAAGAGGAAAGGTAAAAGTGTTGTCTCACGTACTCCAAAGAGAAAAAAGACCTGTCATTCTGCTACTAAATGAGGATGAGGAAGATGATGAAAATGAGACTATTTTTGACATTGTGACAAATATTGCCATGAGAGACCCTATTGTAGGAATAGCTTATTCTAAAGAAAAAGAGGAAGAAAGTGAGAAAGATCTATAAGAAGAAAGTAAAGGAGAATACATTGGAGAAAATGAATGAGAGGAAGATACTGATCAGAATAAGGAACAAGAATAGTTTGATAAGAAAGGATATGATGCAAGAGAATATGATGAAGGGGAAGTTGGAGATAAGAACAAGGGAAATGATCAGTAAATCAGTGCTGAAGATACTGGAAAATGAAGTATTCTAGAAGGTGGAGCTATTCTCCCTCAGACTAAAGTCATTGAGACAGGGGGAATCGGTGAGAAAACTCCTCTTCAAAACCCGATTGCAGAACCAATTGTAAATGATGGTGTCAGTTGCTCTCCATAGGATGCAAAAGACATTTATGTATCGCATTTCCCTGAGGAATTTCTTGATGTTGAAGACCAACAAGCTAATGTTCAGGGGGAGCAAGATACCTCCAATGTTCAGACAAATCTTCCTTTTGACTTGGATATTCCTCTAGTTCAACTTGTAGAACTATTGCTCAAACTGAAGCAGACTCAAACTATCCTTGGATAGTTGAACTCCTTCTAGAGATTAAGGCACAATAGTATGACATGGAGGTTGAAATCCAAAAGTTGCATGCTACTCTCAGTGCTACCTCAAAATCTCTTAATAGCAAGGTACAGTCTCTTGATGACAAAGTTCAAAGCCTTAATCAGCAAGCCATTTAGAACTTGGCTAAGGTCGAGACTGTTTTTGATTAGTGCCTAGCAAAGCTTGAGGAAACCGTGTAGAATTTGGAGGATTTTCGTCTTGCTCGTGTTCCAAGAAACCCCTTATGCTTTTCAAAAACTACATATCTCATTTTTTTTTTTTTTTAAAGTTTGTTTTCCTCTTTTTGCTATTGACAAAAAGGGGGGAGACTTTGCAGATTTTGCTGGCGTGCTTGTTGACGATCTGCTTTATGTGTTAGTGTGCTTTTTGTGCAGACTTTTGTAGGACTTTTGAGATGTGATTGCTTTCAATTAGTATTATGCTTATTTAATGTTTTCTTATCCGTAAACTCTATATCTTGCGCTGCTAAAGTTTTGTTTTGCAGGATAACTTAGATATTATGCTTAAATCTGCATGAAAGTTTTGTCATTATCAAAAATGGGAAATTGTTGAGAAAACTCTTACCAAGTTTTGAAGTTGACAAAACATTCTAGTTTTTGCTTATATTTTGAATATCATAATGCTTTTAAAGTGGCTTCTAAGGTGATATTGAAGACTTTTGCCAGAGTTTATTCATTCCTAGAAGTACTTTCCATTTTGACAAAATCCAGACTGAGATCGTGTCCATAATGAAGAAGAAATCAGATTCAGACTTATTGATTTTGCGACACGAATTCAAAATGATCTTATTAGGAATTTATTGTACAACATAGATCATTTTGAATTTGTGTCGCAAAATCAATCTCTCTGAAAGGATTTCACTTACCTTTTATAAATTAATTGATGGAATCAATCACAAATTAATGAAATCAATCTTGAAGATAAGTTCCTTTTTAGGAAGCGTTTACTTATGGAAACCAAGATTCTGATTATATGGACGACTAGAATCAAAAGACTTTCTATCTCTATCTTCAAACAGCTACAAGATTATTTTAATTGATTGTATCCAACGGTTTGATTGGAAGAAATTTCTCCGGAAATTGTCAACAGCTAGTGAGGCATAGAGTGGGTATGTGAAAATTAGAATTCCAAAGTCTGAAACTTCTCTTGACTGCTTGTTCTCTTTAGAGCACCTTACAAGTTGTGTTCAAAAGAGAAAATCACAAAAAAGAGTAACTTAGTGAGTAAGAGGGATCTTTTACTAGGTGTTTGCACTCATAAATTGTACTTCTCTATTGACACTATAGTGAATTCTAGCCAGAAGACTGTCAGCGCAGGAGAGTGGACGTAGGCTTAAACTAAAAGAGAATCACTATAAATTTCGTATGCAATCTTCTCTTCCTTTAACTCCTTTACATAAATTTATTTTATTACTACAAGTTATTGTGCAAGTCTATTTAGTTGAATCTCAAATTTTGAAAATCTATCCGAAGTCTAGTGCTTCATAAAACTGCTTTGATCTCTTATCCATACCTTACTTACCTTATTTCAAAATTTCTCGTTAAAATTTATTTTAAATACCTTTTCACCCACTCTAGGTGTTCTTACTAGCTTTATCAATTACAAGTTTGGTGAGTGGGCTCTTTTGCTTACACACTTCCAAACATACTAATATTGTTGGTTCGTTGGATCTAACTGGAAGTGTTTCTGATGAGGTGATTACGTTGTATAATTCTTTATTGCATATTATAGTACTAATGAGTGAAGCTTAGTAGGACCGATTCTATAGACCTAACTAGGAACCAAACTAGACTGGACCGACAGTCTGGTTCCCAAGTGAATCAATGGAATCAATGGGCGATTCCTAGTTTCAATATTTTGAAACAGGTCTTTAGTGGCGGTTCCCAGATCTAGGATGGGAATCGCCCACCCAGACCATGCTCACCCCTAACTACCACTAAGCTGCCCTTGATTAACTTTCACTTCCCTTCACCAAAGTGACTCACATAACCATTATCATCTAACTTTCCTTATAGAGATAAGATTAAGGCAAATATCAGGGACGTGCCTTACCTCTTTCAAGATCAGTTTGCATCCATTGTTGGTCTCGATCTCAACATTTTCTATGCCAACAATCTTTGATAAGCCATCATTACCCATCTTCACGAGACCAAAGTCTCCAGTTGTATATAAAGAGAAAAATTCTCTATTGGGGGATAATGTCACACCCTGACTCTCGAGCGCGTGGCATCCCTTGATCTCTTCGGTCATGGAATTGTGACGTCCTAGGACGCGTTGTCAACCAACTCATTTTATCTTTTGATTATACATAAGCGGAAGTAGAACAAACATCTCCCAACCATTAACAAACAATAGGGATAGTAAAAGTCATACATCATGGCACATTTATATATTTATGCATCTACCATCAAACATAATCTTTCCTTACAACAAAAGCTTAACCATTTACACGTCTGCGTAGCGGATTCCTTCATACTTGTCCAAGAACCGAGGTTGATTTTAACCTAGAACCTCTATCCTATGAGGGCGACTACACCAAGCAATATCACCACACGTCTAGTACGCATCCACCTCAAATTACTTTGGCTCGAGCTCAGATAGCCACGATTAGGGCCTGAAAAATTTAAACAATGAGGAATGAGATAAACATAGCGAATAAACTCCCTAAACCTTGCATAGGAGGGTTCTTCGCCTCAGAGATGTCTTAAACATGCAACTTATCTATCGATGGCAGATCAATAGCAAGGCCTTTGCTTTGCATTATCTATTAATAGGAATTAGGCCACTCAACATGCGACATTCTATCACGTGTCCAATTGTAGTACAATAATCACTACGTGAGTGCAGCATTCCATTAAGCATATGGCATTCGCAATTTAATAATCCAGGCATGAATAACAATAATTCCGCGCACCATGCAGCAACTTAAATCTCTTGAGTCCTAATCAATGGTGTACAAATCCACAACCTTATCTGCGCCTATCTGACTCAAATATTGACTTGCAAGACTTCCTCATGTCTCTCAATATATAAACAGGGTCGATCAAAGCATGCATGTGCCATATAAGTCACCGAAATGACATTTAATTCATGCACTTTTCTCATGTAACTCATATATATCCATGCTACACATGTGCAGACTATGGCATCATTCTTATCATATGCATTCAGCATTCATGCACTTTACACACATTGATGTCTTAAGAATATCATGGCATCCTATACTACCATGCTATCCTCGAGACCATGCTGTGCAATATAGTATAGTCATGCGCCCATGCCAGCAATAATCCAAACTTGATCACATACAAATCTCATGCACTTTCCACACAAATATGTCCAGATTATTATGGCAGCTCAAGGCCCAAGGCTAACCCGAAGGGTTGCAGTCATCCGACGTAACCGAGCATTGTCTCGCCCCATCGAGCACAACAACATACCACATGTTCATACGCCTTAGGAAGACATTCCATTAAGGACCTTTGTTTAGAAATCCATCCGCGAATGGAATCCCGTTGACGTGGGGGCATTCGAACTTAATCGGGCATGGTCTCGTGTAATCATACGCATCAAGACAAAACCATTTCCCCGCATAATCATATGCATCAGGGCATTTATGTGATCACATGAGCATACTTTCACTCAAGTCTATTGTTTTCTTTCTCATTAGCCAAGTATAAATGCCTCAATAGTGTGCTAGGCGAGGTGTGTCTCATGATCTATCAAAACTACGTTAATAAAATCTGCTGAGCACAAAACGAGAGTCCGTGGTTTGACACGATACGTTGAGCACCAACCTAAGTCCAATTTGAATCGGAAAAAATATGCCTTGAAATCACACCGAGACCAAGAAAGAACCAATCCGTCGTGACATGATCACTGGCCCAGTACCAAACTTAGCTCGGTAACAATACATCTCAATTAGAGGTGTCAAAATGGGTCATGGACACATTTTTGGACTCATATTTTATTTATATGGGTTGTATATGGGTTAGAGGCTTTTAAAAACTCAACTAAAAATGGGTCAAAAAAGTAAGTCTAATTTAATTGGGTCAAAAATGGGTAAGAACTTATGACCCATTTTCGACTCATTTAAAATATCAAGTGGGTTGGAACCTTATAACCCATTTCTAAATTTCCAACCCAAGCCCCACACAATATTTCCCTCTTTAATTTTATAAAAAAAATCAAAATTATAATTATTTTTCATATTTCAAATTTCTTTTCTTTTCTTTTTTCTTTCTTTTTCCTCCTTCCTAGCCAATGGCCCATAAGGGCTGACAACAAGCTAGGCGAGGCTCGAGCTCGTGGTCGCCGATGACCGGCGAGGCTTGAGCCCGACGCCGACGGGCTCGAGCTCGCCAAATTTGACTAGGCTCGGCCTTGCCAAATCTAACAAGACTCGAGCTCATCGTCATCGGGCAAGGCCTCGGCCTTGCCAAATCGGCAAGATTGAGCCTCGCCGACGACGGCTAAGCTTGAGCCTCGAGCTCACCGGCGTCGGCAAGCTTGATTGTGGCCGATCATCATAGCCGGCGGTCGACCGAAGAAGAACAAAAAAAGAAAAGAGAAAAGAGAAAAATAATAATAATAATAATAATTAAAAATTATATTTTAAAAATAAAAATAATAAGAATTATATTTTTAAAAAATAAAAATATTTTTTTGAAAAATTAAAAATAATTAAAAATTCGATTTAAAAAAATATTTTAAAAAGAATTATAAAAATTTTCCATTAAATTTTTATTGCATAAAAGTGTTTTAGTAATACTTTTTTTTTATTATAAAAAATCATAAAAATGAACTTTCTTAGGTTTAATTAAATATTTTTCAATTACTCAATAGTATGTTCACTTCAAATAAGAGAAGCATGTGCATGGTCTAATTCTTTATAATATTTCAATTTGTAGGTTTTTTTTTTTTTTAATTTTTTAATTTATTTTATTTACTATTTTTAATTTAATTCGAAGTTTTAATAAAATTAGCATATAATAGCTGTGAGTTTTCCTAGAATATTAATAGGTTTTAACAAATATGGGTCAGGTCGGGTATGGGTTGGGTATGGGTCGGGTCGGGTTGGGTATGGATCACTTGATTTACACTACATTAATATGGGTCAAAACGGGTTAAATGGGTTAACCCATAGTTGACCCATTTTCTACCTGACCCAAACCCAACTCGACCAACCCATTTGACGGGTCTAGTCTCAATATCGCACGAGACCAAGAAGGACCAACCTGTCGTGATATGATCATCAATTTAGTACTAAATTTGGTTTGGAAATGATACGCCTCAGTATCGCCAATCCAAGAGAGAGACTTGACCCAGCGTGCTTCCACGCACATCCAAGAACCATTGTATATCCCTTCTCTGAGGCTCGAAGTGTTCTCACATATTGACCATGGATAATGAACATTTGTGTAAAGACTACTTCTAATGAACACATATAAAACATCGCCATTAATACCTAAGAACATCACATAGAACAAGCACATCCAATAACATCACAAGTTGCTTCTAATGGCAATATCATATCGAACAACCTTAGCATATTACCTTTCAAAAT
Organism: Eucalyptus globulus; assembly: GCA_014182545.1. Taxonomy (NCBI): domain Eukaryota; kingdom Viridiplantae; phylum Streptophyta; class Magnoliopsida; order Myrtales; family Myrtaceae; genus Eucalyptus; species Eucalyptus globulus. The sequence continues at coordinate 17,414,665 of CM024721.1, read as the reverse complement.
AGTCTTTCATAACTTATAATTATAGAATGCTATGAATGCTTACCCTTTTCAACTTAGGAATTGCACAATCATATATCATTTTTAAAAACTAGCATTCAACAAGCATACACACTTTAGAATTCACAACATAATAAACATTTATGATAATCAAGATAGGTTATCGCATCCAATGATAACTTATAACTATAGCTTATCACATCTAATTATAATCTATCACAATAGCTTATCACTTCTAACGATAGCCTATCATGATAACTTATCACATCTAACTTATCACTTATTGCAATAACTTAATGCATCCACTTATCGCTTATCATGATAGCCTATCCGTGGCACCCCCCGACATGGCCCCCGATCCGTTAGGGTCGCCACAGTGCTCTAACCATTCAATAGTCCTAACGACATGCCACTCTAATACTATTGAACTATAGAGGATCCAAAAGTCCTAGGGGTTTGCATTATTTAAATCGGTCCCAGCGTAGTTCATATGTCTGAAGCATAATCAAATTTCCCATCCCATACTCTAACAACATAATGCAATGCACACCAGCTACACATTTTCATAAGATAAATCGAGCACTTTTATTACATCACTTGATGGACAACATGAGTTGGTACAACAAAAGGCCAAGACTTTTCTAAAACTCGGCTACAACCAAAAGCGTCCAACTCCACAACAGTCATAAGCTTCAGTCCATCAAATAGTGCCGGCAGTCCAAAAAAGGCTTCCTTAGCTACCCATCACTCACGATCGATCACACCCAGCCCGGTCCATCAGCTGGCGGCAGCGGCATCATCCCCATCATAATCCCGTCACGGTGAATGTGCACGGACAGGAACTCCTGTACCACGGGGCCTCCAGGTAGACCCACATCATACATGACAAGGACTCGTACGCATACAAATACCAGACCCCGGACACTAACACAAATGTGCTCCGAGCATGAGCACTCGACATCTACCGGGACGCCGTAAAAAGTGCCTCAATCTGAAATGTTAGTCCCTGAAAGGGCTGAGTACAACCACTCGACAGTAAAGATCCATCAAACTACAAAATGCAACAAATAAGATAACCAAGGCATCACAAGCAAAGCATATATCATTTATGAACTCAAGCATACATCACCATGCAGTCATGCATCTATCTCCATGCAATCATGCATACATCTCCATGAGATCCATTCAATGCCTTGGTGATCACACTTCCAAAAAAATCATGCAATACCAATTCAAATTCAAAGACAATTTATACACCAGGCCATGTACACACATGCACATGATTCAATTTCCATATTGATTTTTCAAAGGATCTCATTGTTCTTCCAGGGACCAGTGTTTGCATCCCTCATATTGCTCGCACCCAACCTGGCATCGTGAGGAACCTCCAGCACACACCTCTGGGCATCCGGCACACACCTCTGGACATCTCGAAACTCCTGAGGACATCCGGCAAACATCTCCGGGCTTCTAGTACACACCTCCGGGCATCTCGAAACTCCTGAGGACATCCGGCACACACCTTCGGGTATCGTCGACTTAGCCGTCCGACGGTATCATCATTATCATTTCACATGGGTATATCTCACTTTGCAAAAATGCCATTTGATGCAATAGTGCCAAAATTTCATTTAATTTTTACATGTCATGTGAAATGCATAATTGTCACCACACATGCTACATAGATAGCAACTCAGAATACTACATCCCATAGAGTAAATTTATTTGTTCTTAAAAATAAGAAACTTTTCAAATAAAACAGAATGCATTCCTTCAATTAAAATTCTAAAAAAAAATCAGTAATTGATATTAATAAATTCTGAGATTTTAATATTTTATAGTTGAGACCTAGAGCTAAAAGTTCCATGAAAAAATCAAAGTCTAATTCATTCTGGATTAAAAGATATTATTATTACAACTCACCCTAACCCTCGGCTCAATCTCCAGATTTAATCCATTTCAAAGAAAAATCATTTCCCGAACAATACTGGTCCGTTTATTCTCAAATTTCAGTATGTTGTTCCTCAAGATGTCTTCTACAACTCTTATCAAAGGATACAAGATCAAATTCGGACAGGATAATTTCACAAAATTCACAGAATCGCAAGGGATCAACATAACAGTTTTCCAGATTCTAGTATCTCTGAAGAAAAATGGTTTCACCAACAAATACTTGTCCGTTTCCCCTTAAATTTTGATATGTTAATCTTCAATAAGTCCTCTACAACTTTTATCAAAAACACGAAGTGAGATTCCAGCTAGAAAATTGCCTGACATCTCACGAAATTACCAAAGGTCAATATAACAATTTCCAGATCTAGTTTCTTCAAAGAAAAATCATTTTACCGACCAATACTTGTTCATTTCATCCCAAATTTTATTATTTTACTCCTCAAGATGTCATATAAAACTTTCATCAAGAAGTCAAAGTGAGATTCCTACTAGACAATTGCATGCAGTTCACGAAATCACCAAAGGTCAGACTGTTTTTCCAGAAAACAGATTACTAGGCTAAGGCACTACTCCTATAACTTCGAAAATCCTTACCTCCACCACATCCGAAATTCACCATACATCACACACAATCACAGTAAGCAAAGTGTAGATCAATGGACTCTACTTGCCTTAAATCCAAATGAAAATCACAGCAAGCACAACGGCGAGGCTAGGCGGCGAGCTCGATCAACGGCGGCAGCTAGGCGGATGCATGGCGGCCGGTCTTCTTCCTCCTCTCTCGACTTCACTCTCTCTCTCTCTCTCTCTCTCTCTCTCTCAGTGCCTTGCTCAATCCGCCTCCTCCCCTTTTCCTTTTTGGTTGTTTAATTACTTGCCTTTGATTAATTTTGCATGGAAGGACACTTGTCTCCAAGAAGGAGACAAGTGTCTCTTCTTGAAGACACATGGAGGAGGCCCATCCAGTCCCCCCCACCCTTCCTTCGGTCGATGGCCCTTGGGGGCTTCTTGGGCCAGGCCTCTCGGCCCACTTTGGGCTCAACACTTTTGGGCCTAAAGTCCAAATTCAAATGGCCCAAAAAGTAATACTAAATAAGCCCATATTTGCTCTTAATAATCTACTTTAATCCCCACTTAATTTCATAATCTCAACTACTCACATGGCCAAATAAAATTGCAACATTAATCGATGAAAATCCAACTTATAGAGTACACGGCCAAGAACAGAAAATTCCTTGTCAATTTATCCGGTAGTACAATCCTTTATCACACTTGGATATAGGATACATTTCCAACTCAAAACAATAGTCCATTCAATGTTCGGCCTTGTTTAATTGGAATCCGTCGATCTAAAGACTGCAATATAGTCCGACGGTGCTTCTGATACGTCCTCAAGGGTTGCAGTGTATCTAGGGATCGTTATGAAATTTTAGGATGCCACACTATCACTGCTACTTATCACTTTAATCCACTTATCACCTAATCTAACCACCATTAACCATAAACCAACCCTAACTCTACTCCTAAGCATAATTACCGCCTTAATCAAGGGTTAGGAAGCTATTCACTTTTGGATCTAGGTATGGCGAGCAACGGCGATGGCAGCAAGGCTCACGACATGGTGGCAGTTCTTGGTGAAGCTCCACAAGGCGTATGGTGGCAAATCGACGGTCGGTAGCCCTTGGTGAGGGCTAAAACAGCCAAGGTAGCGATGGCATAGCGACGGACAGCTCAACCACAGCGAGGGCAAGGGTGGATAGTGGCTCACTGTCGCACAACCAAGAGGGAAAATATAGAAAAATGGGTATGAGATGAGGGAGAGTGATGAGGGCCATTTAATGCCCCTTGACTTAATGTCCTAACTTGGGGAGCAATAACACATCTCGGCCCTCCATTCCAACTTGGGGAGCAAGGCTAGATCTCAACTGCACAATTGCCTAAACTTGGGGAGCACACAAATGACTAAACTTGCGGAGCAAGAAGCAATCTTGGCCATCCAATAGTCTAAGCTTGGGGAGCGAGGGTTGATTTCAACCATGCAATTGCCTAGGCTTGTCCTCCAAGCTTGGGCGTGTGGCTCTCCCCCTCCAAATGTAAAGAACAGTTTTGAGTAATCTTTAAAATAAATCTCATTACCTTATCAAACGGATTTGAAAAATTATGAAAATTTAATATGTTGTAGAAAAAATCTTAAATAAAATTTTTCATGAAGGAATCCATGCCTAAATAATTTTTTATAAATAGCAGAAAATCGCCAAATACAACCCAACATTTCATCTGTCGGACAGATTCAATGACTACAAAAAAAAATTCATTTGGACAACCAAATATTCATAAAATACTTTGAAATTTTAGTATATTATAGAAATGTATGTCATATACAACTTTTATGAAGGTATAATGTTCATATTCCAAAGGGAAAATTTTATAAAAAATTGAGACAAATAGATCACTGTTTTTACTGCACTGGCCAGTTTTCACACGGCCAAAAAAAAAAAAAAAAAAAGGCTTTTGTACCATTCATTTCACCTCAGAAAAATATGAAAGTAAAGTATATTATACATTAAGATGTTTTGAAAAACTTTTATAAGGAATTTTCTCCAAATTCAAACCACAAGAAGTTCTATAAAATCAGAAAATGGTGAGGGTCTAGGAATTTCGAAAACTGGAATCAAAGTAGAATTTAAGAAACCAAAGGTGACAGGTCTTCTTACAAGACCAAAGTCTTGGTCTCTTGTAATCATTGCTTCTAGAAGGCATTAATGAACCAAGACTTTGAATACAAGCCTAAAATTAGGATTCTAGATGCTAGGTTAGTATTCACACACACGGAGCTTGGGTTTGGACTCAACAAACTTGGGCTTCCAATGGTTGGCCCACTTTTTCAAGACCAAAGATTCAGGTGCCAAAAGCTATTCGTGGGATTAAATGTTGATTAAATTGATTAGGGGATGTTTCCTAATTATCCACGAAGGACACCTGTAACTAGACCGAGATTCATGGCTAAATTCGATTAGAAATGGCTTTAACAAGGCCTATATGAATTGGGGGGTCTCTTGGGGTATTGCTTGCGCAACCCATGGTTAATTCCAAACCAATCCGTGTTTGAGCCTAATCGATCCATGGATAATCTTCAGTTGTCATGTAACCAAACGAGAATCGATTTACTTACTTCAGTTCACGGTCACTTAAAATTGATTTAGAGTCATTTGGGATTAGTATAATGACCGTGCGGAATCATCTACAATCCGACTATATATATACTTAGGCCAAGTCGATCTATAATTGTTCATTCTTTGATCCGTGCCAATTTAAGGTCGTCTTGCATCGATTCTTATGGTGGAGCTATCGTTCCATGGTCTAGTACTCTAGTTGAGTGCATTTCTCGATCCACAATTACCTCTCTCAATTAGATAGTTGACTTGTAAATGATACTTAGATCAATCCATAGTCTATTCCCGTTAAGGGCACATCAAAGCTTTGGACCATTCCTTGAGTCTAAGATAGGGGTCAAATTCGAGGATATCGCAGATAAGGTGAAAGGAGGCCTCGGAATCAACTAGCCAAGTGGTGTCTTGGCATGGTAACTTGATTCTTTCATTAGTGCAAATAATCATCATGTCTTCATAAACTATGGGGACATTTATAGCTGATGCTTCAACTTGCTTTTTGGTTGCCTTCAATTGACAATCTCCAATGAGATGTCCGGTTTTTCCACAATGAAAACAAGCTATCTTCTCAACCCTTGCCCTTAAGGTTGAATGACCCTTAGGTACATGGTTGTTGCACCTCCCACAATCTACTTTCTTCTCTTGTTCATTGATAATAAGAGTTCTTTCACCATGGTTATAATACCCCTCATCCTTGTGCCTTTGCTCTTCACTCAGCAATATGTCCTTCATACTCCATATTCAATGCTCCATTAGGTGTGGAATTGTCAATAGACACAACTAAGGTGTCACAGCTTTTTGGCATAGAACCTATCAGGAACTACACATGCAATTTCAGAGCGATCATCCTCTCAATTGGATTGATTTGATTCATTAAACCTCCTGTAGTGCCTATGTGTTTAGAGACACTCGTTCCATCTTTGTACTCCATACACGACACCTTCTTTATCAAACTGGCTATGTTTTGAGATGTATTCCTCCTTTGTCTGCTCCAGATTTCTCCACTAGTCATAAGCGTTGTCTTCTTGAGTGAAGTTTTTAAAGATGCTTTGATCGAGCCACCTTCTAATAGTGCCAACACATCTTTTGTTGAGGATAGTCCACTCATTATCGTCCTCCTCCTCTTCTACTGCTATTATCAGGGCTTCAAAGGAGTCATCTTCTTCCTCTCTAGCTTTTGCCAATTTAGAAGATGATGTCGGAGTCTTTGCCATGCCCTTTTGGGGCATTCTTGTCTTGATTAGCTTTTGCAAGCCTTTGATGTAGAGATGATCCTCCATCTTGCACCTCCATATTGCGTAATTTGTAGCCATGAGCATAATCATGTTGACCTTGTCTTCTGACATCTTTTACAACCTGGCTCTAATACAACTTGTTGTAAATTAAGTCAGATTGCAATCGATTGCAGCGGAATTCTAGCTGTCAAAACTGCATAATATGTGGAACGTAAATAACATAGCATATGAGAGAAAAGAACGACACACCAGAAATTTTATCCAAGATAGGAAAAACCACGGGATGCTAATCCAAGAACTCTCCACTATAATCAAAGAATTACAATTAAAATACTCTATGTTTCTCTCACAATAAATCCTCACAACTGTCATAAAACACATCCTCTTTTGAAAAACTCTCAAGAACTCTTGTGTTTACTCACGTTATTAAAAACTCTTGTGATCTCTCTAGAGTATATTTTAGTGCTATTTAAATCTTCATCCAATCCTTCAATTTATAGTGGTAGACCTCCACTCAAATTAGGAATCCTGCCTAATTGTTAATTACCTTCTAATTACAAACTTTCCTGATTTATTGAATTCCTCTAATTTAGGCAGTCACCAGCATTATATCATAGTATTTTTCCTAAATAAGACTAATTCTTATTTACTGAATTCCTTCATATTATGTATTGATGAGTAATCTTTGGGATATTTCAAATCGACTCCCGAATATGTTGGGCTACTCCCAACACCTATAGTATCTTAATTGGCCATAATATATTTGTATTTTTTTAATCTTGTAGTTTAAATGCATGCCACTTGATTGAAGACTCAGCCAGCCATTTTTCCTGAAGATCTTATACTGATATTCTACATGAGTTATGGTAGATCTAACTAGGGGAGAAGTACACTATCAGTGCCATAAGTTGTGTATAGCGCTCATTTTGGTGCAAAAAGTTTCCGTCGAATCACTTAAGTGCGAAATTTTTTGAAAAACGATCATTTTAGTGCCAACACCGATTCGGTTGGCCGAAAATTTGACGTGGCGGTTTTTTATTAATTTTTTACATTGATGTGGCTTGCCGGAGAGTACAGTCAGCATGTAAATCACCAAACGACGTCATTTGGCATCTTAAACTCCAAGTCGAAACCCTAAATTCCCAAATTAAGAGAGAGAGAGAGAGAGAGAGAGAGAGAGAGAGAGAGAGAGAGAGAGAGAGAGAGAAGCCATGGCGGCGTCATCTTCTTCCCCGAAGAACAACAACAGCACCAACCACTCTTTGAGCAGAGCCCAATCCACCATCTCCATCTACGCCCTCCTTATTTCCCTCGCACTCCTCGTCTTCTCTCTCTCTCTGCACCTTCAACCCCCCTTCTTCCTCCTCCTCTGCCCTCGCCTCCTATTTTCCCATCACTTCTTGGCCGAGCGATGGTGACCGAGCACGGTGGCCGAGTGACGGTGGCCGAGCGACGATGGCCGAGCGATGGTGGGTGAGCACGGTGGCGAGCGACAGTGGCTAAGCAAGCTAGGTCAGCGAGGATGAGAAAAAAAAAACCCTAATTTCAATCCCAAATTAGCTATTCGGCGTCGTTTTTCCTAAGCCATCCACATATGATGGCAAACGATGTCGTTTAAAGGGTTTATCGATTTTTTTTAAATATAAAAGCCACGTAATTATTTTGGCTGGAATTTCTTGCCGGTGGTATCAAAGATATCATTTTTCCTCTAATTTAGCACTTAAGTGATTTGATAGAAACTTTTGGCACAAAAGTGAGTGCCGTCCACAACTTATGGCACTAATAGTGTACTTCATCCATCTAACTAGATATATTGATGGGATCAAACTTGATTCTAGAATTGGGTTTCCCTTCTGGTGATGGCTCGGTCAACTAGAATGGTTATTATCCATATAGGGGACAGTATATTGACCTAAAGGTTCGGGAATCCTGAGCCAGGACTGATGAACGAGGGCCATCCTCAGCCAGTCGATGAACCTTTTAGTTTCTACAATACATTATATATACAACGTGATTATAATAAAAGGAAACAAATGATGGTAAAATGAATATCTACATAGTGGCCCAAAGGCCTATGAGAGCGGACAATTAATTAGAGTCACATCATCAGAGTTGCAATTACCCCGGCGCGAAGGCTACCGTCCATATTGACTCCGGCTCAAACCCCAACTATTTCCGGCTCAAACCCCAACTATTTCGCTTTGCTAATTTTGTACGAGGACGGGGACCGCGAGCTCGGCACTGTCAACTTGAAGCAAGCTCTAGAGTCCGACTCTTGGCTTTCGACTCAACAGTCACAGGGCGCAGTTTGGAAACTGGACAGCGCGGGCGAACTGGGCGCCCCGCTCTCGATCAAGCTTACCTCCCTCGACTCCAGCAAGACCCTAGTTGCCAACAACGTAATCCCCGCCGAGTGGCAGCCCAGACAGATGTACTGGTCAGTCGTCAACTATGCTGTATGAGGGTTGCGTGTCGTTTGCTTGGGAGACGAAGAAATGAAGATTGGTCGTCCATGAATTTGGTTGTGTTTCATGTGATTGGCAAAAATAAAATATAGGATGGTGTGGAAAAAGGAAGTATTTTGCTTTCTCCACTCTATGTGTAATCTAGTCAGCTATGAGCTTCCTCTTGGCAAAGAGAGTAGTAGTGAGAAATGAATGATATTGTCCTTTCAAAATCAAGAATGATTTGAGTATTTTTGTTCTTTTTTTTTCAGTGCTAATCAATTGTATTTGAAACTTGAAAGCTTTTTCGTTTTGCACCAATCTATGCACCACTTCTAAAGTGGATGGTTATGGATTGCGTCAATTTATATACAAATGGATATTTCTTCCATTATGAAAAACATAAAATTTTTACTGAGAATTATAGTTCCTTGGAAACCATGTTTGATACATATTCCTATCACTCCCATCTAAAAGTACTATGATTTATTTCTAGGAAATCAACTAGTCGGGCTTTCTGTTCATACTTATTGCTAGCTCCAAAAGAGGGAAAATTACCAAAAAGTCTTGATCCTATTATTGTGCGATAACTGATTTAATTTTAAACTTTTCAATTGTGTCAATTTAGTTCTAAATCTTCGACGATTTACCAATATAAGTCTTCTATCAATTAGGCTCTATTCGTTTCGCGGAAAATATCACATTTTCAGAAAATGTTTTATAAGAAGCTATTTTCCAAAAAATGACCATATTTTCCGGTGTTTTGCTAAAGCCTAAAAATTGAGTGGAAAATATTTTTCATTGTTCGGTATGTGATTTAATTTTTTAGGAAAAATTACTGAAAAAAATCAAATTTTATTTTTTTAATCGACTAAAGAATTTTTATTTTTAATTTTTTTAAAATGTTTAAATAATTGAATTTTTATTATTTTAATTTTTCCTTTTTTTCTTTCTTTTTTTCTTTTTCCTTTTCTTTTCCTTCCTCCTTCTTCCTTCTCCTTCCTCCACTACTATGTGCCTCGGCGATGATTGGCTGCCCGGTGAGCAACCAAGATCGGATCAACGAGCTCAAGGCTTGGCCGATCCAAGCAAGCCCAAGCTCTGTTAAGGTCGGCAAGCCCACGGCTCACTAGATCCAAGCGAACTCGAGCTCCGCTGAGGCTGAGAAGCACGAGGTAATCATGGATGATTCGATATGCAAATCGACAAAAATTGCAAAAGATTAATTATTGATTTTGGACAGGAAAGTAAATAATAATAAATTTAAAAGTACGAAGATTGGAGACAATCATGTCCGGTCATACTATAGGAAACTAAATATAAAGATAAATTTGCAAAAGCATGAGTCATGATATTGAATTGGCAGTTTTACAATGAATACACTCGAGGTATTTATACCCTCTACATGTGGTTGTATAAGGCAATTAATAAATTTGAACAAAGAGATAACTTTCTAATCCTATCGGTACTTACAAGAAGTTACACAATATGCTATCATCTAGCAACATTGACCCACAAAAAGTTACATATCTGAAAATATCGCTGCTCAACGATTATATATGCAGGTGTCGATGACTTTATCTCTATTGAAAGTTCTCATCGATAACTAAAGTTTGCTATTGGTGACTTTATTAGAGAATTATTGATTTTTTTTCAAGTTGTCGACTATGACTACATTGTGTTTGTCGATTCAGCTTATTACTTATCGACAATGACCAAAAGGTCTTTTTTTTTTTTTTTTGTGTCAACAGCTTGATCATGTTGGGTATGTGATTTTCCGATGTAAATCGTGATCTCACCTTGCTGTTTCTCAAATAATCTCCTCATAGTTGTCAACACGCTTGGATTTGGTACAACTTCCTTTAACTGTGCTTCAGCAAAATGCGTAGGAAGATCAATTTCCTCATGTCAACTTTCTTCCGCTGCTCGACCAGCGGCTGAAGACTCAGAATGTGCAACAACTTCGTTTCCATATTGTAATATTAGATTGTTGTTGCTAGCGATAGCATTATTTGCCTCTTGTTAGTTTTTGGCTTTTGCCATGAAAGCTTCCTTAAATTAACAAACAAGAGACCCACTTAGGTATGCCAAAAACGACACAACTAAACATCTAATCTAGTATTCTAAGTTAGACAAGTTCATATTTATTACTCTATTTTATTTGTCTTTTCCTAATTGAGTACGCAAAATTTCATCATCAATGCACTCTAATTATTATGCTGGCTTATCATTTCTTCCTATTAAGAAAGAAAACATTGTATGAGTGTTGTTGCGGCCACGAATGGTGTTGCGGAAAGCGAGCAATTGAACAACAAAATAGATGGAACAAGAAAATAAATCAGACGCCAAATATACGTGGTTTGGTCATAGTGACCTATATTCACAAGGAGAGCGACGATGAATTCTACTATAGATCAAGCGATATAATCACTCTCGGTATTTCTCAAGTCCTAATTATATCCAATAACTCACGTAGTGTTTTGTCCCACCCTCATGAAATAATCTCTCAATCTCATAAAAGAATATACATAAATTTTGATACAAGATTTTATGGCTCGAACACTGACATAATTATACATAATTCATGAATTCTTCTACACGTCTTTGCCCAGCAAGCACTCACGCACACGGCGCTTCAAGAAGACCTCTGGATATGCACGTGACAAAAAACATGCTCTATTATCAACTACTCACGCCCAAAGTGCCCACAATTTACATATATATAATAGCCAAGAGTTGACTGAATCCGGCGTGGAAAGAAACCCATGCAATCCTAAAGCGAACTCGGTCAACAAAGTCACAATTGGGGTCACCTTTTTTTGTCTTTTTTGAAATCTTCTTGGCGATAGCAATTAGGAAATCATTATCTATTATGTCCTTTTATATTTTCTTCAATAGTAAGGTAATCGAATTCCGCAACGGAACTCCTTTTGAAATCTCTCTTCCTGTAGAGTTCTCTCTACCATTTTTGGTAGTTTTATCCACCCTTAAACCCAGTCTTCACTTCCCTCTTCTTCCATCGTTTCTTCTTTGCCCGTTTTCATAGGGATGGTTCTCCGACGGAATTCCTTCTATTTTCATTAACGGTCGGGTTTCCCCTTGAATTTGGTTAGCTCTCATCCCATCGACTTCAGAGTTATGCCGGGTCCACCCAATTATGCACCGATGGTCCCTGGTTAGTTCTGCATGTCTTCAATTCTCATCCATCTTCACTGAAGACATAAAATTGTTGTTAGTCTCTACTCGTTGTTTCCTTCGTTCTCTGTACTTGCGTATTCCGGTTCTCTGGCTTCGTTGAAATTGCAATGGCTTCGGATGAAACGACGCAATCTTCATGCCTTGCAGTTCTTTGTACTAGTCTGGGTTGTCTTACCACTGAACATATAATTGATGATTGGGATGAAGCTCCGTCATCTGACACAGTAGAGGAATGCCGATTAACCCTGGTTGGAAGAATCCTTTCTGACCCCTCTGTCAATCTTCCTGCATTTCAAACCACACTAAGGAAAGCCTGGCGCATAGATTCAGTAGACATATCACAAAGTGAGGCAGGTTTCTACTTTGCAAAATTTAAAAACAACACAAACATGCAGAGAGTTTTTGAAGGTGGTCATTGGCTTTTTTCAGGGCATTTGGTTATTTTCAAACCCTGGATTCCCAACACCCCACTACACTACTATGATTTCTCTACTTGTGACTTTTGGATTCAAGTTGTTGGCTTACCTTTAGAATGGTATTCAGAGTGAATGCTTATAAAAGCAGTACAACACATTGGCGAGATCAAAGAAGTGAAGCTGGACTCCAAGGAACGTCAACTGTCCAAAGTAGGAAGAGTTCGAGTTCAAATTAATGTGCATGCACCTCTAATAACAGGGAAATTGATTCGAATATAGGGCAAACCTTTTTGGCCGGTGATGGTTTTATTAATGATGGGCTTAAGGCCCGTCCGCCCATGTTGGGCCTAAAAGCCCGGCCCACAGGAATAGGGCCCATGGATGGAGGGACATATAAAAGGGATGAGAGAGAGGGAGATCGCACCCTTTGGCATAATTAATGTGCGTACGTCTCCCTCTCCCTCACTCTCTCTCCAAAAGAAAAGAAAAACAGTAGCACAAGGCAACGTTTTTTCTTCCCTTCAAGGCGTCATCGGATCGAACAGGGACAAATTCTCTTCCTCTTATCGGCATCGGTGTCTAATCTGTGGCTAACAAGGTATGCTCGAATCCGTGGTGTGCTTTAGGATCGGTGATACATGATTTTCCCGGGCTTGTCTTCCGCATTCGTTTTAGGGGTTCGATTTAGTGTCGAATCCACTTTTTGGGGATCCGTTAATCCCAACATTGGTATCAGAGCCCTAGTTCATGTTTTCCCGACCCCTTTCATGTTTTTTGATTGAATTTTCGCGAAAATTTTCGGCCGACACCGATCGGGGCACAAAATCCCGACACCCGAGCACTGTTCATCCATTTTTTCGAGTTTCTGTAACACGAAATCGATTTCTGAACACATAAAGTGAAAGGGCTCGTCGAGACGAGTCCGTCGATGGGTCGTGCGCCGCCGGGCAACATCGGACGTGTCCACACGCGCGGCCAAAAGCCGTTGCGTGTGGGCGCGACACGCCCGAAGCGCTGGCTTGCCCAGCATGTGCGGCACACGTGCCGGTCGGCGAACCGGCACGTGCGCGCCGCCAGCCGGCGAACCGACACGCACTGGTCAGCGAACCGACGTGTGCTGACGTCAGCATGACGTCACCCAACGGTCGGTAACCGCTGGGATGACGTCATCGATGACGTTAGCGCCCGGCGTCGGTTGGCGGGCGGTCACCGGCCGGCGACCCGACCTGACCCGACCCGCGGACGCCTGGCACGCACGAGGCACATGCTGGCTGACGTCTGCGTGACGTCAACCCGCGCACGCGCGCGGCACGTGTGATCGGTTCATCCGACCCGGCCCGACCGGCCGGTCCGACCGGTTCGACGACCGACAACCTGACCGTTGACCGTTGACCGACGACCGTTGACCGTTGACCAAAAAAAAAAAGGAAAATAATGTTTTTCTTTTTCAATTAAGTCTATGTGGATTATTTGTGATCCCTTATTTATTCTGCATTTGTTGCATGGATGGTTTTGCATTTGTTGTAGCAAAAATGCCTCCCCTCAGGTTGCGCACACCTATTCGCGCAATTACCGATGAACAAAAGGAAAGGCTTTCTAAGTTGATAGCTAAGCTGACTGATAATCGATGGGAGAGTGGTGACTTAATTGATCATGTCCTTGAGGTCAATGAAAAAATTCAGAAGGTCATATGGAATGGTTATCCTATGCCACAGTCAAAGATGGTGCGATTTTTCATGCACACCCTTCCACCTGAATGGCAAGGAGTGTTGAATCGCATATGGGATGTCAACAGAGCTGCTTCATATAAGAAAGTTGTGATGGATTTTGTAGATGATTATTATAGGACTGTTACAAGGGAAAAGATCAAGAAATTGAACAAAAGATGATCTTTCCCAGTTCGTGTGCTTACTTGTTGTTAGATGTATTGGCTGATCTTTGTTAAATGTGCTTTGTGGAAATCTTATGTAATGTTTACTACCTGATTGTTGTTGATGTAGCGACCGATATGCTAGTTGTATTATGTGAAAGCATTATTGTTTTATTGGATGTCAATTATCTGTTGCTTTCTATTATTGCTGGTTCCTGTGGGTAGTTATAGAAGTTTTTGTAACTTTATAGAATATATTTTGCATAAGACAATTATATTAATGATAGTTTTAAGTTAGGATTTTTGGAGGATGATTGGAAACTTAGTGACCTTTTGATTCTGAAACCTTGCTTGAAATTGTTCATTAATATGATGGGTCTGTGCCAAAGGGATGCATATATGATAGGCATTAATAATTCGTGTATATCTTGTGGCATCCCAAAATTCAAAGTCAAGCCGTAAAGTGTGTTAAAGTCTCTAATTAGGTAATAAAATTTCCTATGGCTTATGCTTTAGCCATTAGTCTTTTTAAGATTAGATTATTTGTGCATGTGCTTGTGAGAATTTAAATTTGATAGGTTAATGATAATAATCTATGCTTGGCCATGCACTTTATAAATTAAATTTCAATAAGCAAAATGTCACAAGACTTTGGCCACGTTGAAAATTAAAACTTAAAAATATTTATAGAAGAAATTCAAAAAAAAAAAGGGGGAAAAAGTCAATTTTTAGGTTGGGCCTTAGGCCCCTTGGCCTAAGCTTTAGTGGGCCAAGCTAACCGGCCCATGGAGGCCCAAGAAGGAGTGGTCGACCGGCCACAAAGGAGGCCCAAGCCCAAGCCCAAATTCAAAGCCCATTATGCATGCAATAGGACAAGTGGCACAAAGGAGGATGCCATGCATTGGCTAATTTGAAGGCAAGCAATGATTATCAATGATGAGGATTAGGGGGCATAAAAGGGAAGAGAGAGAGAGAGAGAGAGCTTTCGAGAGAGAGAGGAGAGTGGCTGAGAGAGAGAGAGAAAGGAGGAACCGAGGAGGAGCCGCCGTTCGTCCCCGTGTTCGCCACCGTGTACAGCCGTTCGTCTGGTCTAGAGGCAAGTGGGAATCCTCTAGCTGCTCTTGCATGTGTGTATGTTACTTGCATGTTGAATTTTTGGGTGTTTAGGTGAGAAAAACCGAAGTATGTATGGTTTATTCTTGAATGGTATGGCTGTTTTTGCTCGAACAGTGTGAGTCAGAATGTTGTGTGAGCTTGCATGCATGTTTAGAGTCCGATTTTGGCTTCGATTTCTTCATTAAAGTTGTAGCTAACATCTTTAACACAATATACTGAAATTTCGTGGAAAATTATTGAGATTTGAGGGGTTAAATTCTCATCCTACAGAGACCTCAGATCTGGAAAGATTTTACAGATCTCTTGTTGGATTTGTGGCTGCATGTTGATTTGTGCTAAGAATCTCTCTTCGATTTCTTCATAAAATTTGTAGGGGACATCTTAAACTACAACATACTCAAATTTTAAGTGAAATTAACAATTATATCCTAGTAAATCGACTAGATCTTGATGACGGTGATTCTGGAGATGTATTACAGGACACCCGAGACATCATGGACCTAAATGACGACTATAATCTGGTTATTTGACTTATATTTATTCATTAAATCTGTAGAGAACATATTTATTTATAACATATCAAAATTTCAGAGGAAACGAAAGAGAATAGGTAGGTGAAAACTCAGTATTTCGGAGAAGTATGTACTGGAAAATGCGGTAATGGATCCAGAAGCTTCGTGAGACTATAGAAAATAATATAAAAATAATCTGACTTGAAGTTCTGCATGAAAGATGTACGAAAAGGTCTTGGTTGTAACTCGGTAAAATTCGTAATTTTTGAGGTCATATGGATATTTTAATCGAATTTCTTCAGAAACTGTGCATTCTGATTTCACCCGAAAATGACATGCAATTTTGTGAGAATTGCGAAATTGTGTGAAATTCTATTTGGCCATGTATTTTGCATGAAATTATTATCCTATTGGCTAGTTTATGACTTGCCTTAATTTTTATATTTTTTGGAATTTATAGATATTAAATTTAATATTTTTAAAATAACAAAAAAAAAAAACTGGAATTTAAATAAATGAAAAAGGGCATGAAAATGGATTATTTTGTTGGCCATAAATTCCATTAATTTTTATTTCATAAATAATTATACCATGTTGCATGTATGGTGAGGTCTTGATGTATGCATGACATTGAATTGAGATGCATATGTGAATTCCATGCCAAGTATGACTTGTTGGATGTCACGCCATATGCCATGCTAAATTAAGACTGAAATCGGTAAACATGGATAGTGTTAAATGAGGAGATGGTTGTGGTGGATGATGATGCCCGGATTGTATTGAGATACAAGGCCGGATGACCCTGGGAGATTCAGGATGCCCGGAATGTGGGGGGGCCGGAAACCTTGTCGAAGGTCTTTGCCCGAAGGGAATGCCTCGCGATGCCAGAATTGGGGTGCGAGATGCCCAGCCAGGGAGTGTAAATGCCGGAAGCCCTGTCGGAGGTCTTTGCCCGAGGGGAATGCCTCGTGATGCCAGTTGGGATACGAGATGCCCGGAATGTGGGGGGCCGAATATCCGGTGGCCTGAAATGCCTGAATGCTAGAAGCCTTGGAGGTCTTTCCCCGAGGGGATGATGAAATTGATGATTCGAGGAATGGGGTGATGTGGTGATCAAATTGAAAGTTAAAAGTGGAAATTAAACCATGGCATGATGATATGCATGATGATGATGATGATGATGATGATGATGATGATATATAATATGGCATGATGACATGTGTAATGTCATGATGTCATGATGATGATGACATGAATATGATTATAATGATGCCATGATGATGATGACATGTGTGATGTGATGATGTCTTGGTGATGAGGACATGTATATGATATGATGATGAATGATAGTATGCGCATGGCTTCAAGGTAAGTAACGCCTGCAATGCATGTATGATTTGCATGATGCATTGAGTTGTTATTGGATTATTTTACATGCTGAGTGGTTGTACTCACCCCTTTGGGGACCAACATTTCATATTAGCAGTATGCCGCTTCCTGCCGTCGCGCGGGGTGCATTTTACGGTTTACCATCTGACGTCAAGGTAGAGTGCGAGGAGTTCAGCTGTCCTTATGTGCCTGGGTTGACATATATTAGTGTGCGTTGTTTTGTCATGTACAAGATAGGCCTAGCTGGGGGCCCGATTGTCCAAGAGTTTGTCTCCGTCCACGTTCGTCGCGACGGGGTGATGAGAGGGATGCTGCCACCGCCACCGCCTGATGCACCGAATTGGGTGTGAGGCCCGTGCGTGACGAGTAGGAACCGAATCTTTTTGGGAATAGTTAGCCGACACTTATGATGTGGGTTGTGCGCGTGTGATGTAGAGGGTCGAGGATCCTTTTTGAGGTTTTAGGCTGGACATGGCTGAGTCCTAGCTTTTCCTTTTTATGTATCGACCCAAAAGAAGTCCCATCTTGAAAGTATATGTAAATAAAGTGTCGTTGCTTGTCTATAAAATCATGATGATTAGTGGTGTGTATTTGTATCATGGTTGGTAGGGGGAAAGATGGTGATGCTTTATTTTGCTTTTGCTAATGAGTCGTGCTGGGACCGTTTTGTTTTTAAAAAAAATGCCTGTGAATAACGACGCTTCTTCTAAGTACTATCAAAAGGGTAATAAGATGTAACATTGGTGCTTGTGGCGACCTTCCAAGGGTTCGGGGTGCTACAACGCCCTTCCCTTTTTGGTATCAGAGCGAATGGTTATAGGTGGAGTGATAAGGAGCCTCATTTGGAAATTGAGGAACATGATGACAATGCACACCATAGGATATAAAATGGAATAACTGAATAACGGGTGATGAGTATTCACTCGTAGATCCCTAGTAGTTTATTTTGAGTTGCCTTTAGGTACCAGTAACATGTATATGTTACTTATGTAGTAGTAGTAGTTGCTTTGAATGGAGGCAGTGAGTCTCAGATTATTCCTGAGGCAATGCTTGGAAATTGCAGGAAAGTCATGGTGTGAGCTAGAAGTGCTCATCCATCGAAGGCTGAAGCCTCTGCTGCAAGGGCTGAACCCCGAATGGAAGACATCTTGCAGGCATTAGCCAATATTGGAAATCTGATGGAAAGGCAGGCGCAACAACAGCCCGGAGCAGAACGCCGTACTCAAGGACTGGTGGAGCCATTTCTGAAATTGAAGCCACCTAAGTTCAATGGAATAGGAATTCCTGAGGAGGCGGAGCAATGGATTGATGGGATGGAACAAATTTTCCAGCTGTTGAACTGCACTGATGCTGAGAAAATAGTTTTAGCAGAGTACCAGTTGGAGGGAAATGCGAAGTTTTGGTGGAGAGCTTTGAAGGACATAATCTTTCCACCAGGTATTGATGTTAACTGGGAGGAGTTTGTTAAAGCTTTCAATAGGAAGCATTTTTTTTTATTGTGCTAAGGGTAGGAAGATTACAGAATTTGTTCAGCTAGAACAAAAGGGGTTGACGGTAGATCAGTATGAGGCTAGATTTTCTGAATTGTCTAGATATGTTCCTAGATTGATTGAGGATCAGGAGGAGAAGGCCAAAAGATTCCTGAAAGGACTGAGGACTGACATTAGGAAGCAACTGGTGCCTTTGAACATAAGAGATTATAATGAGATTTACGAGAGGGCACAGTTAGTGGAGCGGGAGCTGTTGAGAGAACGGTCGGAGTTTAAGAAACCGTTGAATTTTAATGATGTGAGAAAGTGTAAGAGACCTTATTCTGGTCAGGGTCAGACCTAGAATGTGAAGAAGAAGAGTAATTTTGGAAATTTTGGAGGAGCAAGAAATGGTCTGAATATAGGGAAAGCACCCTATCAGCCTGGTGTTTGTCAAAAGTGTAATGGACGCCATGGCCCAGGACCTTGCAATGGACAAATGAAATGTTTTGGTTGTGGACAAGTGGGTCATCTTAGGAGAAATTGCCCACAAGAGAGGTCGCAAGTGAGTGTTGGCTCGGTGCGACAGGGATATCAGAGTGCTATTAAGTCAAACCCACAAGGAAATCCTCAGAGGCCACCTGTATAAGGAAGAGTGTATGCAATCACCTAGGAGGAAGCGGAAGCTTCCAAGAATGTTATCTCAGGTACGATCCTTATCAATGGTGAAAAGGCATATGCATTGTTTGATACGGGTGCAACGCATTCGTTTGTGTCTGAAAGATATAGATGTTTGAATAAGATAGAAGTTATGCCTCTTGAGACGCCTCTTTGTGTTTCCACGCCTTTAAAGGATATGGTATTGTCTACGCTGGTGTGTAGAAATTGTAAGATATCAATGGGAGGAAAGGATATGTAAATAGACTTGGTTGTAATGGCTATGTATGATTTTGACGTTATTATAGGAATGGACTGGCTTCGTAAGTATCAGGCTAGAATGGATTGCTATAGAAGAGTGATTCAATTCGTTTTACCTTACCAGTCTAGTTGTGAATTTTTAGGAAGACAGACCCATCTTCCTGTAGCACTTATTTCAGCAGTAGAAGCCTGTAAGTTACTTGACAAAGGATGTCAAGGGTACCTAGCCATAGTTAGAGATTATGCAAGGGAGGAGCCTAAACTTGAGGAAGTTCGTGTAGTTAACGAATTTCAAGATGTATTCCCTGAGGAATTACCTGGATTGCCGCCGGAGCGGGAGATTGAATTTGAAATTGAATTAATGCCTGGAACAGAACCAATATCAAAAGCCCCATAAAGGATGGCCTTAGTTGAATTAAAGGAGTTGAAAGTGCAACTGCAGGAGTTGCCTGACAAAGGATTCATTAGACCAAGTGCTTCACCTTGGGGTGCACCGGTCTTGTTTGTGAAAAAGAAAGATGGATCGATGCGCTTGTGCATTGACTATAGGCAACTGAACCAGGTGACCATTAAGAATAAGTATCCTTTGCCTAGAATTGATGACTTGTTTGACCAACTCCAAGGAAGTTCGGTCTTCTCTAAGATTGACTTAAGGTCGGGATACCATCAGTTGAGAATTAAGAAGGAGGACATTCCTAAGACTGCGTTTATGACTCGTTATGGACACTATGAGTTCCTTGTTATGCCATTTGGATTGACTAACGCGCCAGCTACATTTATGGATCTAATGAATAGAATATTTCAGCGTTATTTGAACCAGTTTGTGATAGTTTTTATTGATGATATTCTGGTATATTCAAAAGGGCCTAAAGAGCATGAGCAACATTTGAGGATAGTTTTACAGACCCTGAGAGAGCATAAGTTGTATGCCAAGTTTAGTAAGTGTGAATTCTGATTGGACCAGATAATATTTTTAGGGCATGTGGTGTCAGGAGAAGGAATTGCAGTAGACCCGACAAAAGTTGAAATGGTAGTGAATTGGCCAAGACCAACGACACCCACTGAAATACGAAGTTTCTTAGGGCTGGCTGGTTATTATAGGAGGTTCATTGAAGGATTTTCACGGCGGAGGACCTTTAACTAAGTTAACCTGAAAGAATGTGAAATTTGAATGGAATGGGGAATGTGAAAGGAGTTTCCAGGAGCTCAAAAGGAAATTGACTTCAGCTCCAATTCTGACTATACCGACTAGACCTGATGGTTTCACAGTGTATAGCGATGCATCTCACAAAGGACTGGGATGTGTGTTGATGCAGCATGGCAAAGTTGTAGCCTATGCATCCAGACAATTGAAACCCCATGAGCTTAATTACTCGACGCATGATTTAGAACTAGCAGCTATAGTGTTTACCTTGAAGATATGGAGACACTATTTGTATGGAGAGAAGTTTGAGATTTATACATATCACAAAAGTTTGAAGTATCTGTTCTCACAAAAGGAGTTGAACATGAGACAAAGGAGATGGATGGAGTTGTTGAAGGATTATGACTGTGAGATAAGATATCATCCAGGGAAAGCGAATAGAGTATGGGATGCTCTTAGTCGTAAGTTGGCTATGGAAATGGCTAGTTTGAGGATGGCAGAATGGGAATTGTTAGAATCAGCTTGACTCGAGTTTAAATTGGAAATGGATTGTCTTACTGGCATGCTTAGTGCATTAAGGATAGAGCTTGAAATTATCCAGAAAATTAAAATCCTGCAAGAATCTGACCTAGAGATTTTGAAAATGAAAGATACTGTGTCTTTAGGAAAAAGATCGGAATTTCAAATCTCTGATGATGGAGTGGTAAGATGTCAAGGACGACTTTGTGTTCCCAACAATGAGGAATTAAGGAAGGAAATTCTGTTGGAGGCACATAAGAGTAATTATAGTATCCACCTAGGTAGTACAAAGATGTATAGAAATTTGCATCAGCAATTTTGGTGGAATGGTATGAAGGCAGATACGGCTAAGTACGTTTCTCAATGTTTGACGTGTCAGCAAGTGAAAGCGGAACATCGTAAACCCACAGGACTCTTGAGACCATTGGACATTCCATAATGGAAATGGGAACATATAACGATTGACTTTGTGCAGGGATTGCCAAGGACATCAAGAAGTCTATTTATTCAATTTGGGTTATAGTGGATCGTTTGACTAAGTTGGCTCATTTCTTAGCGATTCGCATGGACTACCCAATGGATAAGTATGCGGACATGTATGTAAGTCAAGTGGTACGCTTACATGGTGTTCCAGTGACCATTACTTCAGATCGGGATTCGAGGTTTACTTCGAACTTTTGGCGAAGTCTTCAAGTTGCATTAGGAACTAAGCTCCAGTTTAGTACTGCTTTTCATCCCCAGACAGATGGTCAATCAAAAAGAGTGATCCAGATATTAGAGGATATGTTAAGAGCTTGTGCAATTGATTTCAAAGGAAATTGGGATGAAATATTGCATTTAGTAGAGTTTGCCTATAATAATAGTTTTCATAAGAGTATAGGCATGGCTCCCTATGAGGCATTATATGGAAGGAGATGTAGGACTCCTGTCTGTTGGAGCGAAGTAGGTGAGAGGAAATTGACAAGACCTGAAATGGTACAAGTTACCACTGCAGCTGTTGAAATTATCAGAGAAAGGCTTAAAACAGCTCAGAGTAGGCAGATAGGCGTAGAAGGTCTTTAGAATTTAGTGTAGGAGATCATGTATTCCTTAAGGTATCTCCAATGAAAGGGCTATCTCGATTTGGGATGAAGGGTAAGTTAAGCCCTAGATTTGTTGGACCTTTTCAAATACTCGAGAGGATAGGGGATGTAGCTTATCGTTTATCGTTACCCCCTAAGTTAGGAAATCTGCACGATGTGTTTCATGTATCGATGTTGAGGAAGTACCAGCCGGATCCTGGTCACATACTCGATCATGAAGCCATCAAAGTGGATGAGAAAGTAAGGTACATTGAAGAGCATTGTGCAGATATTGGATCGAAAGGAGCAAATTCTTAGGACAAAGAAGATCCCATTGGTTAAGGTATTATGGCAACATCATGATATGGAGGAAGCCACATGGGAAAGTGAGGATCAGATGAAGGAAAAGTACCCCAGTTTATTTCAAGAAGGCACGAGTGGTGTTTAATTTCGAGGACGAAATTCTCTAAGGAGGGGAGAATTGTGGCATCCCAAAATTCAAAGTCAAGCCGTAAAGTGTGTTAAAGTCTCTAATTAGGTAATAAAATTTCCTATGGCTTATGCTTTAGCCATTAGTCTTTTTAAGATTATTGATTTGTGCATGTGCTTGTGAGAATTTAAATTTGATAGGTTAATGATAATAATCTATGCTTGGCCATGCACTTTATAAATTAAATTTCAATAAGCAAAATGTCAAAGACTTTGCCCATGTTGAAAATTAAAATTTAAAAATATTTATAGAAGAAATTCAAAAAAAAAGGGGGAAAAAGTCAATTTTTAGGTTGGGCCTCAGGCCCATTGGCCTAAGCTTTAGTGGGTAAGGCTAACCGGCCCATGGAGGCCCAAGAAGGAGTGGTCGACCGGCCACAATGGAGGCCCAAGCCCAAGCCCAAATTCAAAGCCCATTATGCATGCAATAGGACAAGTGGCACAAAGGAGGATACCATGCATTGGCTAATTTGAAGGCAAGCAATGATTATCAATGATGAGGATTAGGGGGGATAAAAGGGAAGAGAGAGAGAGAGGAGTGGCCGGTTCATTCGGCCGAGAGAGAGAGAGAGTGAGAGAGAGAGAGAGAGAGAGAGATTTCGAGAGAGAGAGGAGAGTGGCTGAGAGAGAGAGAGAAAGGAGGAACCGAGGAGGAGCCGCCGTCCGTCCGCCATGTTCGCCACCGTGTACCGCCGTTCGTCCGGTCTAGAGGCAAGTGGGAATCCTCTAGCTGCTCTTGCATGTGTGTATGTTACTTGCATGTTGAATTTTTGGGTGTTTAGGTGAGAAAAACCGAAGTATGGATGGTTTATTCTTGAATGGTATGGCTGTTTTTGCTCGAACAGTGTGAGTCAGAATGTTGTGTGAGCTTGCATGCATGTTTAGAGTCCGATTTTGGCTTCGATTTCTTCATTAAAGTTGTAGCTAACATCTTTAACACAATATACTGAAATTTCGTGGAAAATTATGGAGATTTGAGGGGTTAAACTCTCGTCCTACGGAGACCTCAGATCTGGAAAGATTTTACTGACCACTTGTTGGATTTGTGGTTGCATGTTGATTTGTGCTAAGAATATCTCTTCAATTTCTTCATAAAATTTGTAGGGGACATCTTAAAATACAACATACTCAAATTTTAAGTGAAATTAACAAGTATAGCCTAGTAAATCGACTAGATCTTGATGACGGTGATTCTGGAGATGTATTACAGGACACCCGAGACATCATGGACCTAAATGACGACTATACTCTGGTTATTTGACTTAGATCTCTCATAAAATCTGTAGAGGACATCTTGATGTATAACATATCAAAATTTCAGAGGAAACGAAAGAGAATAGGTAGGTGAAAACTCAGTATTTCGGAGAATTATGTACTGGATGATGCGGTAATGGATCCAGAAGCTTCGTGAGACTGTAGAAAATAATCTAAAAAGAATCTGACTTGGAGTTCTGCATGAAAGATGTACGAAAATTTCTTCGCTATAATTCGGTAAAATTTAGTAATTTTTGGAGGTCATATGGATATTTTAATCGAATTTCTTCAGAAACTGTGCATTCTGATTTCACCCGAAAATGACATGCCATTTTGTGAGAATTGCGAAATTGTGTGAAATTCTATTTGGCCATGTATTTTGCATGAAATTATTATCCTATTGGATAGTTTATGACATGCCTTAATTTTTATATTTTTTGGAATTTATAGATATTAAATTTAATATGTTTGAAAATAACAAAAAAAAGCTGGAATTTAAATAAATGAAAAAGGGCATGAAAATGGATTATTTTGTTGGCCATAAATTCCATTAATTTTATTTCATAAATAATTATACCATGTTGCATGTCTGGTGAGGTCTTGATGTATGGATGACATTGAATTGAGATGCATGTGTGAATTCTATGCCAAGTATGACTTGTTGGATGTCACGCCATATGCCATGCTAAATTAAGACTGAAATCGGTAAACATGGATAATGTTAAATGAGGAGATGGTTGTGGTGGATGATGATGCCCGAATTGTATTGAGATACAAGGCCGGATGACCCTGGGACATTCAGGATGCCCGGAATGTGGGGAGGCCGGAAGCCCTGTCGGAGGTCTTTGCCCGAAGGGAATGCCTCGTGATGCTAGAATTGGGGTGCGGGATGCCCGGCCAGGGAGTGTAAATGCCGGAAGCCCTGTCGGAGGTCTTTGCCCGAGGGGAATGCCTCGTGATGCCAGTTGGGATACGAGATGCCAGAATGTTGGGGGCCGAATATCCGATGGCCTGAAATGGCTGAATGCTGGAAGCCTCGGAGGTCTTTGCCCGAGGGGATGATGAAATTGATGATTCGAGAAATGGGTGATGTGGTGATCAAATTGAAAGTTAAAAGTGGAAATTAAACCATGGCATGATGATATGCATGATGATGATGACATGTGTGATATGATATGATGATGATCACCCATGGCATGATGATATGCATGATGATGATGATGATATATGATATGGCATGATGACATGTGTATTGTGATGATGTCATGATGATGATGACATGAATATGATTATAATGATGCCATGATGATGATGACACGTGTGATGTGATGATGTCTTGGTGATGAGGACATGTATATGATATGATGATGCATGATAGTATGCGCATAGCTTCAAGGTAAGTAACGCCTGCAATGCATGTATGATTTGCATGATGCATTGAGTTGTTATTGGATTCTTTTACATGCTGAGTGGTTGTACTCACCCCTTTGGGTACCAACATTTCAAATTAGCAGTATGCCGCTTCCTGCCGTCGCGCGGGGTGCATTTTACGGTTTACCATCCGACGTCGAGGTAGAGTACAAGGACTTCAGCTGTCCTTCTGTGCCTAGATTGACATATATTCGTGTGCGTTGTTTTGTCATGTACGACATAGGCCTAGCTGGGGGCCCGATTGTCCAAGAGTTTGTCTCTGTCCACGTTCGTCGCGACGGGGTGATGAGAGGGATGATGCCACTGCCACTGCCTGACGCACCGGATTGGGTGTGAGGCCCGTGCGTGACTAGTAGGAGCCGGATCTTTTTGGGGATAGTTAGCCAACACTTATGATGGGGGTTGTGCGCGTGTGATGTAGAGGGTCGAGGATCCTTTTTGAGGTTTTAGGCTGGACATGGCTGAGTCCTAGCTTTTCCTTTTTATGTATCGACCCAAAAGAAGTCCCATCTTGAAAATCTAAGTAAATAAAGTGTCGTTGCTTGTCTATAAAATCATGATGATTAGTGGTGTGTATTTGTATCATGGTTGGTAGGGGGAAAGATGGTGATGCTTTATTTTGCTTCCGTTAATGAGTCGCACTGGGACCATTTTGTTTATAAAAAAAAAAATGCCTGTGAATAATGGCGCTTCTTCTAAGTACTATCAAAAGGGTAATAAGATGTAACATTGGTGCTTGTGGCGACCTTCGAAGGGATCGGGGTGCTACATATATGTCTGATGTGTTCAGATCAATGGCTTCAGCCATGAAGAGCATAGTTGCCGAGCTGAACAAAGGTTTAAAGCTCAATGGTGACAACTATGAGATATGGCACATGAAAATCCAATATGTGCTGGAAGAGCAAGAGGCACTTGAAGCTCTTAACTTGAGCATGGTAGAACCTGAAGAAGGAAACACTGCACAACACAAGAGAGATAAAGAAGCTTTTGCTGCATGGAAAAGAAAGAACTCTCTTGATCGCATCACGTTGCTGAGCAGCATGGAAAATGACGTCATGCGAGAGTTTAGGCGTTTTGACAATGCCAAGGAAATGTATGAGGCATTGGCAGCTAGATTTGGTCATACTTCGGTGACCAGACTAAGGCAGCTCACTATTAGGTTTGACTCATATAAGAAGCCTCATGGTTAGACCATGAAGCAATATCTTAGAAAGATGTCAAACATGATCAATGAGCTGAAAGATGCTGGTCATGTCCTCACTGATGAGCAGCAAGTGCAAGCAGTGATTCGTTCCTTGCCTCAGAGTTGGGAGCATATGAAGGTGCGCCTGACCCATAATGAAAATATCAAAACTTTTGAGGATGCAGTGCGCCATCTTGAGCTGGAAGAGGACCACCTCTTGGCGGCTAAGCCGGATACTGAACTCTATCATACTAGTTCTAGCTCACATGGAGCTTCGAGCTCCAAGCGCAAACACCCTAACTGGTTTGATAAAGGGAAAGGTAAGGAAGCAGGTCCTTCAGGGAAGAAACCCAAGTTTAACCAACATGAAAGAGGAAAGCGTCCTCACATGAAGAAGCTTGCAAGGGTGAAATGCTACAATTGTGACAAGAAGGGTCACTATGCTCGCAACTGTCGTGAGCCAAAGAAGGTATGCACCCTTTGTACTTTTCAGAACTTTGCTTTTGTGTCAAGTTCTGTGTTCTGTACTGAGTCTAATCCTTTATGGACTGTGGATTCAGGAGCGACAGACCATGTAGCGAAGGATAGAGGATCCTTCGTGGAATTTCGACGAGTACCAACTGGAACTAAGTGGATCTATGTGGGAAACAACTCCAGAGCTGAAGTGAAAGGAATTAGCACATGCCAACTAAATATGCGTGGTGGACGCACTTTGTTCCTACATGATGTGTTGTATGCTCCGGAGATTCATCGGAATTTAATGTCTGTTTTAGTGTTGGTTAAATTAGGTTTTAATATGAACTTCTATAATAGAGGTGTGGATTTGTTTTTGGATACAAATTACTATGGTTGTGGTTATTTTCTGGATGGTTTCATTATATTAGATATTGATTATGTTAATGCAAATGTTTATTATTCCCTTCTCACGTCTCCTAATACATATGATAATGATGTGAATGTGTGGCATGCTAGACTTGGTCACATTGGCCAACAGCGTATGAATAGACTAGCCAAAGAGGGCTTGTTGGGCAATATTGAAAAAGTCGATTTGCCCATATGTAAGCATTGCCTAGAAGGGAAAACGACAAGGAAACCATTTGGAAAAGGTAAAATAGCTGAATTTCCTCTGCATTTAATCCATTCTGATGTCTGTGGTCCAATGAATGTGAGATGAAGGCATGTGGCTGTTTATTTCATCACTTTTATAGATGATTATACTCGATTCGGATGTCTATTTGATTTCTCATAAATCTGAAGCAATAAGTTATTTCAAAAGGTTTATGAACTTGGTAGAGAATCAATTAGACAAGAAAATAAAAGCATTGAGATCCAATCGAGGTCATGAATATTTATCTGATGAGTTTAGAAAATTATGTGATGAAAAAGGAATATAAAGACAGTTGTCTATTCCATATACTCCTCAACAAAATGGTGTTACTGAGAGAAGAAACAGAACCCTACTGGAAATGGTTAGGTCCATGATGGTGCATGCTAACTTGCTTATCACTTTTTGGAGTGATGCGTTGTTAACTGTTGCCTATATACTTAATCGGGTGCCTTCCAAATCAGTTACTTCCACTCCATATGAGTTATGGACAGTTAGAAAACCGGACTTAAGTTTTCTTAAGCCATGGGGTTGTGCTACCTATACACTTGAGTCCTCTCACAAGTTTGGGAAATTGGGTCCTAGAGGAAAAAAAAGTATTTTCATAAGAAACTCTGAACACTCGAAAGGGTATGTGTTCATAGGTGAGCAGGAAAGTGGGAGTATAACTGAATTTGAATCAAGGGATGTCACATTCTTAGAGGATGAATTTCTTAAGAAGGACGAAATAGGGGAAGATCACTCCCTATTTGAAACCTTGGATCAAGATAATGATATTAGTGGAGTTCGTCCAAGTGGGAGTAATATGAGAAGTGATGAATTGAATTCAACTCATTCTTAATTGCAACCACATGATGAAATGATGTCATCATTATCTAATCCAAGTGGGAGCATAATGGGGAATGATGTGCAAAGTGTACAATCTCCCATAAGGCGAACGAGTCGCCAAAGTATTCCCCGTCGACATTTTGACATTGAAGGGGAAACTTTTATGGTTGCTCCACAAGATGAGGATGAGTCAAGAAATATTAATGAGGCTCTGAATTGCCCTAGTAAGGAAAAAAATGGATTCATGCAATGGAAGAGGAAATTGAGTCAATGAAATCAAACCAAGTCGGGAACTAGTTGATCTTCTAAAAGGACGCGAGCTATTGGGAACAAGTGGATTCTCAAAATAAAGCGAAAGGCTGATGGCTCGATAGAAAGGCATAAGGCTCGCCTTGTGGTAAGGGGTATAATCAACATGAAGGAATTGATTATGAAGATACGTTTTCTCCTATAGTGAGATTTACCTCGATTCGCATTATTCGGCAATAGTGGCTAGTATGGATCTTGAGTTACATCGAGATGGATGTAAAGACTGCTTTCCTCAATGGAGAATTAGAGGAAGAAATATATATGGAATAACCTGCTGGTTTCATAGTAAAAGGTTAAGAAGAAAAGGTATGTCGACTTATGAGATGATATATGACCTCAAGCAGTCATCGAGACAATGGTATATACGTTTTCATAATGTCGTAATGGCATATGATTTTACAATGATTGATGAGGATCATTGTGTATATATCAAAAGATCCAAGGATCAATTTGTGATCATATCATTAATATGTTGATGATATACTAATTGCCGGAAGTAATATGGAGTTTGTTCATACTGTCAAGAGTTGGTTGTCTTCCAACTTTGAGATGAAGGATATGGGTGAGGCTGCATACATTCTTGGAGTTAAGATTTCAAGAGATCGTTCGAAGAGATCGTTATCTCTTTGGCAAGAAACATATATAAACAAGGTTCTTGAATGATTTCATATGCAAGATTGTAAACCCATAGACACTCCTATTACAAAAGATGAAGGATTGAGCCATAGACCGTGGCCAAGGACTCCACAAGAGAAGGAACAAATGAAACATGTTCCTTATGTTAGTGCTGTTGGGAGCTTGATGTATGCTATGATGTGTACAAGACCCGACATATGTTTTGCAGTTGGAATGGTAAGTAAATACCAATCCAATCTAGGTCCAGCACATTGGAAAGCCGTTAAGAGAATACTGAGGTATCTGAAGGGAACTGCTGATTACAAGTTGAATTACCAAGGAAATGATCTGCGACTTGAAGGCTATTCAGATGCTGATTGGGGAGGAGATTTAGATTAAAGGAAATCTAGCTCTGGATTTGCTTTCTTACTGAACAATGGCGCCATATCATGGAGCAGTAAGAAGCAAACGTGTATAGCCTTGTCCACGATGGAAGCTGAGTTCGTGGCATTATCAACAGTGGTACAAGAAGAAGTTTGGCTTAAGAGATTTTTGGATCATTTAGGTGTTATTGAGAAAGCTGCAAATCCATTATTGGTTAACTGTGATAGCCAAGCAGCTATAGCGTACACCAAAGATCCAAAATATCATGGCAAGACCAAACATATAGATACCAAGTATAACTTTGTCAAAGATATGGTTGCACAAAAGGATGTGAACTTACAGTACATATCTACGCATAGAATGGTAGTAGATCCTATGACAAAGCCAATACCTAGAGATATGTTTTGTGGTCATGTAAAATCTCTAGGATTGCATAGAGTCCGATGTACTTGGATTGTAATTTCCCTCGTTGTTCACATTTATGAACTTTTGTTTTTTCATTGTTAATGCCTATGAATCTTTGTTTGATCTTTATGCATCTTAATGCTCAGTGCATTACTTTAAGTTGAGAAAGTATGTCGGACAGATAAAAGATTAGCCCACTCACACGGGTAATCGCCTCTATTTACTGTGCGATAAATAGAAATGAGATTGTTTTTAAGCTTATTATCTACGTGATAATCGAGAGCTCAAGCTTAAAATATGTATGTCACCTTAACTGAGTGTTAAGATGATGACATAATACTTACTATGTCCGAAAGTAAAATACCCCACATATTTTACTTTATCTATCTAAGATGCCAGATGTGAGTTCTGATGAATTTTGTAAATAAGTAGATACGTGAACTCAAGTTAGACATTGGGCATGTCTGAACTATCATCTGTACGGTATTGAAAGGTGTAGACATACGCTCCATGGGAAATGAGTTAATACCGTAATACATATTCCATACTACGTATGCATGAGCCGACCAATAAGAGTGGCAAAAAGTTTGATCTCAACTTTTATGACGTGTGAGACTCTTGAGGAACAGAGTTCCTCAATTTTAGTGCCCTCATGACTTTTACTTATTCTCGAGATTTCTATTTAGTGTTTGCTATCTTAGGATGTTGCCAATGGTCATGAGTTGATTCGATCTAATGGGACATTTCTAGAAAAGCAAGCTGAACTGAAATTGAGAGTTT
Source organism: Eucalyptus globulus (assembly GCA_014182545.1). Lineage (NCBI taxonomy): Eukaryota > Viridiplantae > Streptophyta > Magnoliopsida > Myrtales > Myrtaceae > Eucalyptus > Eucalyptus globulus. Next base: position 17,383,471 of record CM024721.1, on the reverse strand, counting down.
AAAGGAAAGAGGAAGATCGATTTTGGAGAATCACATTGTACTTTTGTATTCACTGGTCAACCAATTATGACTATCATTGGGATAATTATAATTGTGAATACAATATATATATATATATATATATATCATTGTTTGAAAGAGATCAAGAGAGATATAAATGTGATCGATCGATCTAGGGTACTACATACTAAATCTACTCGATTGTGATGCCCATTATGAACTGCTATATATTCCTAACAAATGTATAGTAACGAGCTCTCAAAATATGCTGGTCGCACGGATTATTCACCGGTATGAATGTTGAAGAGAGGTAAAGAGAATCATGTTCAGTCCACCAGGTGCAAGTGGGAGATGATGGTTTTATTAATGATGGGCTTAAGGCCCGTCCGCCCATATTGGGCCTAAAAGCCCGGCCCACAGGAATAGGGCCCGTGGATGGAGGGACATATAAAAGGGATGAGAGAGAGGGAGATCGCACCCTTTGGCATAATTAACGTACGTATGCCTCCCTCTCCCTCACTCTCTCTCCAAAAGAAAAGAAAAACAGTAGCACAAGGCAACGTTTTTTCATCCCTTCAAGGCGTCATCGAATCGAACAGGGACAAATTCTCTTCCTCTTATCGGCGTCGGTGTCTAATCTATGGCTAACAAGGTAAGCTCGAATCCGTGGTGTGCTTTAGGATCGATGATACGTGATTTTCCCGGGCTTGTCTTCCGCATTCGTTTTAGGGGTTCGTTTTAGTGTTGAATCCGTTTTTTGGGGATCCGTTAATCCCAACAGCTGGATTTCCGCTACGAAAGACTTTCTCATTTTTGCTTCTCCTGTGGAAAACTTGGGCATTATGCGATGTACTGCAAAGACATTCCATATACTGATGATAAGCATGAAGGCAGAGAAAAGATGGCATATGGGCCGTGGCTCCGAGCGGAAGTCAAAATCAATAGTCCTTACTGGCAAATCTTTTATGGCCCACCAAATACATCAGAGCAAACAGAAGATGTGATCCCTGAAACTCTGCCTGCACAGTTACCTACAGTTCCCTTATTGCCCCCTCCCTCTCTGATACAGGCAGCAAACCAAACCAGGGATGTTGAGTGTTATTGGGCATCGTCTCCTGCGCCTTCTCCCCTGCTCCAATCACCCTTAGCCATGCATAGTACATCACTTGTCTCTACTAACAAAAAGCTTAAAGGAATTCAGTATGCACCTATGGACATAAAAGCGTCAAAGAAGCTGACTAATCCTAGGTCGAAATCTATTTTAGGGTTGGCTAAAAAACAGCGCAGTATAGCCCATATGACTCAAAGAGTATACTCATAGTGGAACCTACGATTTACACCTGATGGAAACCCCTGTTTTCCAAGCAGACGAAGCTGAAGTTCGGGCTCTGGTGGCTGGCCCTAAACAACCACCTATTGACAAATGAAGATGATATGTTGGAACTGTCAGGGTTTGGGCAATCCCCTGACAGTTCGAGCCCTTAGGGCCATGACGGCCAATGAAAAGCCCGATATTATACTTTTAATGGAAACCAAAAACTCTGCAGAAAAGCTTCAACATGTTCAGTGAATTCTCAACTTTTCTAATTCCTATATACTTAATTCAGTTGGTCTGGCGGGAGGTTTAGCAACATTCTGGAATGATCCTGTCTTTTTACAGGTGATTAGCTCAACACAACACCTATTAGACATGACCTGTAAGTTTGGTCAACAAGGCAGGACTACTCGTATTACCTTTCTTCATGCTCCTACGGATTTTCAACATCGGCAATTGGTATGGGATGAGCTTCGACAAATCCATTCCCAAAATAGGTTCCCTTGGCTTTGTGCAGGCGACTTCAACGACGTCCTTTACCCTTGGGAAAAGATAGGCAAACGACCTGCCTTTCTGCACAAAATTTAATCTTTTAGATCTCTGTTAGATGATTGTGCTTTTACTGAGTTAGAAAGCAAGGGTTGTAAATTTACCTGGATGAATAATAGGGAAGAGGAGGAGCTTGTGAAGGCCAAACTAGATCGGATGGTTTGCTCAATGGATTGGAGGTTACTATTTCCTGCGGCTGAAGTTTTTGCGCTCCCACCTGTGGGATCTGATCACAGTCCTCTTGTGATTCACACTTCGCCAACTTTACGAAAACAAAGAAAATCTTTCCTCTTTGAAGCTTTTTGGAATGAGGATACTGAATGCAGACACATTATCTCTACCGCATGGAATTCAGGAGACTTACTACATACTGATTTTATTACGAGAGTGAAGAAAGTCACAGCAGCCCTGATCAGTTGGAGTCGGCAAAAGTTCACCAATGGTCATCAGAAAATTTTGACCCTGCAAGACCAATTACAGCATTTTATAAACAAGAGGACTTCCCCAAATGACAATGTACAGGTATCAAGATTGAAAGAAGGAATTTGTCAAGCTTGGCAACAAGAAGAACAATATTGGGCCTTACGTTCCAGAATTAAATGGCTCAAATGGGGCGACAAAAATACACGTTTCTTCCATGCATCAACAATTCAGCGCCGACAACGTAATTGAATTACTATGCTGCAAAACAATGATCAGCAGTGGGTACGTGATATCCCAACTCTCCAAAACATGACATTCTCATTTTTCTCTAAGTTATACACTTCTGAAGGTTATTGAAACTATCAACCATTACTTGACCAATGCACGACAGTCGTCACTCCCGAGATGAACACCCACCTGACAGCTTCACTTACTATGGAGGAGGTTCGTCAAGCCACTTTTCAAATGGGAGCTACCAAAGCCCTAGGACTGGATGGCTTAACCGGTTTATTTTATCAAGAACATTGGGAAACAATCAAAGATAGCATGTTCTTATTAGTGCATAATTTTATGCTATACGGGGAAATGCCTCAAGGTCTAAATTAGACGATTCTAACCCTCATTCCCAAAACATCTCAACCTGAAAAACTAGAGCAATTTCGGCCCATCAGTTTGTGTAACTATGCATACAAAGTTATCTCTAAGGTGCTTGCTAATCGCCTCAAATCCTTATTGCATATTCTGATTTCTAAGGAACAATCAGCGTTTGTCAAAGCCAGGCAGATTCAAGACAATATCCTTATTGTCCAAGAAGTTCTTCATCAGTTTTGAACACGTCGGCACACTAGCAAGTTCAATGCAATTCTCAAAACAGATATGAAAAAGGCCTATGACAGAGTGGAATGGGATTTCTTACGGGATTACCTCCTAAAACTAGGTTTTCAACCAAGATGGGTAGGGTGGATTATGATGTGCGTAACAACTTCCTCTCTAAGTGTGAAATTTAATGGAGAACAATTACCCTATTTCTTTCCCTCTTGAGGACTCAAACAGGGTGATTCCTTATCACCTTCTTTCTATTCTCTTGGCTAATGTTTTGTCTAGTTTAATTACAAATGCAGTAACTATAGGACATATCAAAGGCCTTCAATTGAATAGATGGTGTCCTACCTTGTCGCACTTATTTTTCGCTGACAACGCCATCTTCTTTTTAGCTAGAACTATCTATGAATGTCATAATTTAGCCAATATTTTAAATTTATATTGTGTGGCTACAGGGTAGTTGATTAACCGAAACAAATCGGGTCTCACCTTTTCCAAAAATTGCCCTATCTCTATATAGCATAATATGGCTGAGGAACTTCGGATTTCGGTTTTACAAAGGACTGGAAAATATTTAGGCCTGCCATCCGATTGGGGAAGATCAAAGAATGAGGTGTTCTCTTGGATCATAGGAAGAGTTAATGCCAAACTTGAGGGATGGAAAGAGAAATTCATTTCCAAGGGGGGTAAGGAAATCCTTATTAAATTTGTTGTTCAGGCTATTCCACAGTATGCGATGACTATATTTCAGTTGCCTATCTCTATTTGTTCATCTATTGAGAACTATAGTGCCTGATTTTGGTGGACAACTAATCAGAATAAGGGAGGTGTGCATTGGAAAAAAATGGGATGTTTTGAAAGACAGAAAGATGCAAGGAGGATTGGGATTCCGCGACATTCTAACTTTGAATAAAGCACTTCTGGGAAAACAGGCTTTGTGAATGCTAAACAATCCTGACTCGTTATGGGGAGCTCTTTTTAAGGGTTTGTATTTTCACTAGACCGATTTCTTATCAGTTGCCAGAGGAACTCGGCCATCTTGGGGATGGCAAAGACTTCTTAGAGGCAGGGATGCTCTTTTACCGAATCTTTGCTGGTCTGTTGGGAATGGAAATCATATTCGAATTTGTGGTGATCATTGGTTACCGATGGGAATTATCTATGGACCTACAGCTAGGGAAGAACTAGTTAAAGTGGCAGATCTTATTGACCAGACTCACCAGAACTGGAAAACGTCAGTGATTCAAAGATTCTTTGAAGAACAGGTTGCTATAGAAATTCTTTCTATACCAATTCGACCTCTTTACTCAGAAGACAAACTAATTTGGTCAGCCACATCTACTGGTACGTATACTGTCAAAAGTAACTACCATTCAATTATACAGTCAAATAGCAAGCATCAAGTTTCAAGTGCCTTGACATCTTATCGGAATTTGCATAGTCTCTAGCAAAAAATCTGGTCGATGAAGACTGTCCCCAAACTCCATACTTTCCTCTAGCCGGGCCTCCGCCATAAAGCCCTTGCAACTCAAGATAACTTGTTTCACCGTCATATTGTTCCAGACCCCTCATGCCCTCTATGCCAGCAATCTGTCCCTGAAACCATTGAACACATTTTTCTTCAATGTCCCTGGACTAGAACTATTTGGTCTAATCCAAAGATTGATTTATTGTCTTCAGCTACCACAGCTTCTAGTATCAACTCGTGGTTAACGGAAAAGGTGATTTTACCTGATCACTCACCTGGTTTAGAGGTTGTTGCAAATTTACTTTGGCAGATCTAGCGGAATAGAAATAATTTTGTCTTTCAAAACCAGCATCCGAACCCTTTCCTTGTTGTCGATACGGCCATGGCACAAACCAGATCTTACAAGCTCTCTGTTGCTGCATCCCAACCACCATCTGGACTGGATCTTCTTAATTCGGATCAGCTTTGGCAACCTCCAGGAAAGGGTGCCCTAAAATGTAACATTGATGGCAGTTATCGACTGAGTAAACCTGAAGGCTCCATGGCCTGTATTTGCAGAGACGATCAAGGTCGTGTTACTGATGTCTTTTTGCGAAGTTTTCCAGTGAACTCACCTTTTGAATCAGAACTCCAGGCGCTGAATCTCACCCTCCAACATCTTCATCGACGAGGCCTTCAAGACGTTCCACTAGAACTCAATTCTGACTGCCTTTAGCTCGTCGAGATAGTGCACGGTACAAGATCACCACCATGGGAGCTTTGACCTGTGATAGACGAGACTTTCTTTTGGCTATCCACCTTCTCTCACCTCTGTCTGTGTCACTGTCGACGATCATCTAACCTAGTGGCTAACTAGGCTGCGAAAGCCCAATTAGCTAACTCGGCCCTCAACTAGAACTTCTCTCCTCCGTTTGTACTGATGGATTTAGTGTATACGGATGCTTTAGCTGCAAGGTGTAAAGTCCCATTATGATCAATATATTAGTTGGTTTCTATCCAAAAAAAAAAAAAAAAAACTCTAATTCACCAAAGGAAGTTAACTTTGATCAACTTTGGATGTCTGTAAAATATCTAATTCGGAATATTCAAAACTCCACAAATAACAATTAATCCCGGGCCGGGTTTCATCTATTGGGCTTAAACTCGAGACATATACTTAACAAGTACAAGCACAGGAGCAAAGAGCGAAGAAGTGACACCCAACGAGAGAGCGAGCGAGCACTGAAGCAGAGAGAGCGAGCAAGCACTAGAGAGAGCGAAGACGAGGGACAAGGGAACCTAAAATTTTGAATTTACGAGAGAAAGGGAGAGAGAAAGCATCGGTCTTCCTCCTTCATAAGGAGAAAAAAGAGGAGAGAAAGGGAAATAACTCTTCACAGCAGTTCTAGAGCGCAATTAATGTGTGCAGGCCTATTATTAGGGGAATATTTTTATTTAGAAAGAGGAAATTTGTAATTTTTTGTGTGGAAAGAGCGATGGGGACCACCCACTAATGCAGGGGAGAAAGCTAATAGATGCTCAGGGATCACCTAATATTTTCTCAGCTTGCAAAGTTGCAAATATTTTCTCGGCTCATATCAAATCTTCAATTCCAAAATGACGTACTCAAACCGAAAGGGCTAACCCTAGTAAGCTTAACGTCTTTGTCTGATTCGTTTCCTTAATTATCCGTTTGCTTGCATCATGGTGCACACAACATGAGGCTATAATAAATAATTAGCGTAATGACAAGTAAGAGTCATCAAACGAACATATTTTCATTTATTTCTTTTTTTAACCAATATTTATTTATTTCAAAAACATTAATTAATTATTATTTCATTGGTGCCTTTTGTTAAATAAAACTAAAAAGAATAAAATTAAGGGCATAAAAAAAAAAAAAGTAAATATGTACGTGCTAAAAATCGTTTCCAATTTATTTAAATCTCCGTATGGTGAAGGCGGAAACCTCCATTTATTGGGAAAAAATCAATCCATATATGCATTTAACTTTTCAAGCATTATATTTTGACATGCATGTTTAGTTTTGAAATTGTTTGTCTATTTCAAAACACAACCCAACAACAATCGTCCCTACACGTAGTGCGTGTATGATGACTATTTAATTCAAAATGACACGTGATGTTAAAAAATGAAAATCAAATTCAACATCAATTTTACTGCCATAATTGACTCGTTAAAGAATTCTAAACTACACTGATATATATAAACAAGTTGTTGTTGTTGTTTTTATTAAAGGGATATCTAATAAAAGGTTAATTTGGTTCACTGGTACAACCACACAATAGTTGCTCGTTTCAATTCTATACTCTTAATAGTATTCACAATCATTGAATATACATAAAATAAACTTCAATATTTATTATTTATTGATAATATATCTGAGATCCGACAGACGGATTCTTTACTAAGTGTTTTTTTACCTCCCATTTCTTTGACAAACCAACTTATGTGAATGCGCAACATAATTTGTGCCACCTGCCATTGGATCTCAAGTCTTAATTACCTATCAAGTATATTTAAGTGATTATGCTAATATGATCTATTTTAGAGGTGTTTATAGAGTAACGCCTTGTGTAACATCCTCGATTTCAACCCCGTGAGGATCGGCTATAAGGTCTTGCATGGATCGACTATGGACCAATGGCCATGGGATCAATCGGTTTGATCGGTAAGGAATCAATGATCGATCATGGTCCGACTGATCAATCGGCCATGAATTGGCTAAGGTATCGGTCGTGAATGGCCTACCGATCATACTGGTGGGATCGAATTACTAGCCCATAAGATGACTTTTGGATCATTAGAATTGGTCATGGGATGATTTTGAATCAGTGGGTGGTTGCAACTGGTCATAGTGCCCGGTCGCAAGTGATTCCGCCCGGCTATACACCGATACACAAGCAATCCGACTCGATCAAATGCAATCATCTTCTGACCAAAAATGCATCATTCTCTATTTAATTTTTACTGATCAAAAAAGATTCTTGAATTGGTGATATTCGATCGTGGACCGGTAATGCACCAGCCACGAACCATACGGGTGGATTAGGTGCTAATCGAAATGAGCCTCAGGATAGACCTGGCTATTCCGTTACTATTTCTAAGGTCAATGAAAACCTTAGCTTAGTGTTAGGCCATGGATAGCCTTAGGATTGGCCTAGAATTGACCGAAGGACCAAGGATCGAAAATTAAGGAAATTGGTCACGATAAGCTTGATGATTGGCCAAGAACCGACCTGAGGGCTAGTCCTAGACCTGGATGAGCATGACCATGCCGACCATAGGGCCTAACAAGGTGCTGACCAAGGGTCAAGGACTGACCCTTTAGGCTGACCAATCCTCCAAGGGAACGGTTTGGACGAGCGTGGGGTACGGAGGCCTAGCCTCAGGTGTACATGATTCAGTTTTTCGAGGTGTACCTAATGATCCCTTTTCCAGTCCCATAACCAATTTGGACAATGGATATTTTGGACCAACTTCTTGAGGAAGAAAAGGACAAATCAAGAAACACTCTAGAACACCCTAGCTTCGTCATGAGGGAGGGTGACTCATCATTATACTTAGATTTTTCTAGATATGGTCATATTACCAAGGATTCACCTTGGACTTAAGCAAAGTATCCAAGCCAAATGTCCTAATAAAAATAGGACACTTTGGAGTTAATCATGGCTATCCTATAACCCAGATGCCACCTTATCTTTTAGGGTGCCACTTATGCATAATGACTTGTTCCTTTAATAATGAGCAAAGTGCTCTTATGGCCCAATAAAAAAGGAGACAGGCAAGGCTTCAATTAATGACACTAGGTCATTAGATCTCCACCTCATAAGCCTAGGTGTCCACTCGAAGATTTGGTAATGATGGCTTGAGATTTGCCTTCGAAAAGAAGTCGGTGACTCATAAGCTTAGGTTTCCTCTAGAATCTTAGGTTATGATGAGCCTAAAGGATAGCCTTGGTGAACAAGGCAAAGGCCAACCAATCAAGAGAGGACATTAGGTATCAAAGGGGCTTATGTGTCCCTCGAGACTATAGGCACAAGACCTTAGGCACATCATGAGCCTAAATTGAGCCTTAAAAAGCAAGCCAATAGGTTGTCCAATAAAAAGATGGCAAGTGTTCTATTAGGACCCTAAACATGCCACCTGGATATCAAAGTCGTGCCACTCTAAGAAACGTGATTGGACTGCTTTGATGAGTAACAATTAGCTTGTTGCCTATAAATAGGAGGAGCCCTTATCATTTTTCTCACATTGCCATCCATTTCCTCCTCCCTCTTCTCCTTTCTCTTGGCCTCACATCCTCAACCCATCAAGCTATCTAGGTTGGTTCTCAAGTTTTCCAAGGTAAGTAAGGTTCTTCTTTCTCCTCTTGGAAGATAGATTTCGTTGTTGATGCTAGCTAAGTGTTCACCCGTCAAGCCATGGGTAGTGTGTGATATCTTTTGTTTGGTTTTACTTGCAATTGTGGTTGGCCATGTGCGTGTGTCATGTACGTTTGGAAATGAATCCGAGGTTCACTCGGATTGAGTTCATCGCAAGGCAAGACCATCCAAACCATAAGGCCTTGAATCGGCATAAATAGTATACCGGTTCCGAATCTCACTTGGTGCCGAGATCGCCCAAGGCCGCAAGGTCCTAGATCGACATTGAGGCGTGCTAATTCTAAACCTTGATCAGTACAGGAATCGCTCAAACCCATGAGATCTTGGTAAGGCACAAAAAGGTGTCGATTCTAGTGTTCGATTTGGTGCGGAGACCTTGCGCTTGATGTTGAATTAAGCCAAGAGCAAAGGATCATTCATAGCATGTGGTGTGTTCACATTGGGTCAAACCAAGGTCCCTCAAGCTTAGAATCTTCACCTAAGCAAGGTGTCTCCAAGCATCAATGTCACGGATTGACATTGAGGCGTGCCATTTCCGAGCCTTGTCTAGTGCGGCGATCAACGCTAAGTGATCGGTTCAAGTTATGACCCAAGGATCATTTCAAGCTTGTTTATTAGTGTAGCATAGGAACTCATGGCATACAAACGATTAAGCACACCTTTAGGCCATGCATGTGTCGGCTAAGAGAAAAGATAAGAACCGACTTGTGTGATGCACTTGTGTGTGTGCACTTAGAGAGGAAAAAGAGACCGTCATCACATAGCGTTAGCGGCGATGCCCTAGTTGAACCAAGAAGCCCCTGAAAGTATTAGAAGAATTGTTGATACAGTTAATGAACTTATTGTATGTGTTACTATGTGCTATTGATAAGCTTGTTTGGTGAAATAGCGTATTTAGTAAGTTGAAAGTGGATCACATATAGATAGTCAAGAGGTAGCAATAGACTTGCGATTGATCTACCATCGACACTATTTACGAGTTCTGTATTTGCTAGGCTTTGATAATGAGATGCTTTCCTAGTCAAGAACTAGGAATTTTACTTACTAAGTTTCCCCAAAACTCACTCCCTTATCTTTCAATCTTATAAGCATGGAAATCTCACGTCAGTGTTAGGAACTGCAGTCACGCTAGAGGAGATAGGTATTTCCTTAGCCTATGTGAAAAACTTGTAGTGTGATGCAAAAAGAAAAGAGGGATTGTAGAAAAGGGGGCTTGTAAAAGTACTGTTATAATATAAATCAGTGTGTTCTATGTGATGTATGTCCCAATCTTCCAGCTGATGTTTGTCTGGGGAGTTATTTGTTCACGTTTTCGCATGTGCATGATAACAAGATAAAAAGAGTCGAGACGGCGATGGGCCTAGGATGTCATGAAAATAACCCTTGTCACTCGTGACCTTGGAGATGGAGTTGCGATTGTGATAGTTTTGGTATTAGAGCAGGGTTATTACCAAGAGTCATAAGGTGCATCGGGAGTCATGGGATAGTTAGTTAGGAAAACACCCCATGCATGTGATTGTTTGCTTGATTGATTTTTTGTGTGATAGTAGCTCATGACTACTAACCTTTGATTGTGATGTGGAAAAGTTTTCTTAGAATTCCTATAGTTGTCCTATTAGTAGACAATATGAGTGCCCGAGATTAGGTGGCTTCAAAAGGAAAGTCAAAAGATGACCCCCAACTAGATGGAATTCCACAAGCTCTTATGACCATTGAAAGCCCAATGACTTAGCAGGCTCAGCAACAAGTGGCCTCTACTTTTGTTAATGCCTTTGCAAGTGTAAATGGAAATGAAAATGGTGAACGCCTTATACAAGGACTGGTTGAACAGTTCTTAAAGCTACGACTCTCAAGGTTTTCTGGGATAAGAGATCCCGAATAAGTTGAAATCAGAAAGGTGCAGCGAAAGCAGGACGGAGCTGAAGTTTCCAATAAAGTATGGGCATGGCTCCATTTGAGGAATTATATGGTCAAGCTTACGAACTCCATTTTATTGGAATGAGGTTGGGGAAAAGAAGCTCACTAGTCCTAAGTTGGTGCAACTTACTACCGAGGCAGTGCAGGTAATTAGAAAGAGACTTAGAGCTGTCAAGAGTAGGCAAAAGAGTTATGCAGACAAGAGATGAAAGTCTCTAGAATTCCAAATAAGAGACAATGTGCTTCTCAAGGTGTCTCCATTAAAAGGCATGTCTTGTTTTGGTGAGAAAGGTAAGTTAAGTCTACGGTACATAGGACCCTTTAAAATCATAGAAAGGATAGGAATATGGCCTATCAGTTGCTTTACCACTGAAACTTGCTCAGGTATATGATGTATTCCATGTGTCTATGTTAAGAAAGTATGAGCAAGATCCGACACATGTGCTCAATTTCGAAAAGATTGAGGTAGATGACCAAAGGTCGTATATTGGGGAGTTAGTGTAGATCGTGGATAGGCACAAACAAGTAATTAGAAACAGCGTCATTCTCTTAGTCAAGGTCTATGGAAGCACCATGAAACAAAAGAGGCTACTTGGAAAAGTGAAGAAATCATGAGGTGCAAGTACCCACATCTAGTTTGAATGCCTAGGTACATTGTAAAATTTTGGGGACGAAATTTTTAAAGAGGGGAGAATTGTAACATCCTCGATTCTGACCCCATTAGGGTTTACCATAAGGTCTTGCATGGATCGATCGTGGGCCATTGGCCATGGAATTGATCGATTAGGTTGGTGAAGAATCAAGGATCAGTTATGGTTCGACTGACCAACCAACCATGAACTTCGAGGTGTCCACTGTGAATGGCTTACCGACCATACCGGTGGGATCGGATCACCAGCCCATAAGATGAATTTTGGATCACAAGAATTGGTCATGGGATAATTTTGGATCGGCGGGTGGTCAAGACTCGTCATAGTGCCCGACCGCGGGTGATTCGGTGCGGCTATATACACGGATGATCTGACTCGATCAAATACGATCGTCTTCCAACCAAAAATGCATCATTCCTTATTTAATTCTTAGTAATTGGAAAGGATTCTTGAATTGGTGATGTCCAATCGTGGATAGGTAATACACCGGCCACAAACCATACGCATGGATTGGGTGCCGATCGGGATGAGCCTCGAGATGGACTCGACTATTCTGTTACTAATTCTAAGGTCCATGAATGCCTTCACTTAGTGTTAGGCCATGGATAGCCTTAGGATTAGCATGGAACCGATCAAAGGACCAAGGACCGAAAATAAAGGAAATCTGTGACATCCTGGATTTTCAGTCCTGTTTTCAATTGAATAAATAGAGCCTTTCATCGACACGCCTATAGTGCTATTCTTAGAGCCGATCACTCGTGAGATAACTAGACTTTAAAATTCGACCAAGAATCGACTACTCGACCGTGCCCATCTACAGAGATCATTTCGGCACAGTAAGATCGATTAGAAATCAGAGATATATCAGTTTAACTGAGATGTATGATTAAATGTGGGTGATTCCACTAAATTGCAAAATTCTCGTCGATTGGCACTAGACTAATTTTTCTGTCGTTTTGGTATACCATGTCCGTATTTGAAACCTCAAGATTTTCACGACCACCGAGAGTTGCCAATGTGTCGAAGAGGTTCATTGTAGCTCAAAGAAAATCGACCATGGGTCATTTAAACTAAAAAATTCTAAAAGCTACTTGGTAGCTTGGGTCACACTAAAATTGCGCCAGATTGAAATTAACCGCGAATTTGAATCCAATTTCAGAAATTGAAAGTTCTGTCATGTAACAAGTTATTTTAGGAACGTTGACTCAGTCTCCGAAGATTTTTCTACAAACCGAGACTTTTTGGGAAAAAGTCAAGGTATGGTTGTTTTTGTCCAGAAAAGTCCGATGACCATTTTTGATCGTGCAATTGGGATGCAAGTAGGTTCAATTGGTGAGAAAAAATACGAATTTGATCGAGGACTCAATATTGGAATTTATCGAAGCCGAATTGGATTAATTCAAGAAAGAATTTGAGGAAAATTGAAGTGCAACATGTACAAATTCGTATCCCCCCATGGGCATAATTTGTGGACCATTTCAAGGCTTTTAGAAGGAGTGTTGTGGTTGAAAATGGGCTGTGGATGACAACATGCAAGGTGGACTAGTCAAGCGAACCAAGAAGATGAGAAAGAAGACCAAGGTGGTCCCCCCTTAGTCAAATGGTCCCCCCCTTCTCCTTCCTCCCTCCTTCCTATCTCCCCCACCCCACCGTCGAGCACACCCTCCCCCTCCTCCTTCATTTGCTACTTTGAACTCAACAAACCCAGAAAACCAAGCCTAGACTCCTTTCGCCGTTGCAAGCCAGCTAGAGACCGCCTACATACCAGACCATCGCACGCCTGGTCCCCTCGTCCCGAGCCCACCGTCCTTAGTCATTTAGCGTCCCCTGGCCTTTGTGGAGCTCGCCAGAGCTCAGCTCGTCGCCGTACAACCTGCTGGAAGTCCTGCCTAGACTGTTGAAGCAACCGGTCCTCCTCCTTGCTGTTTCCGCACCAAGTCAGCTATTGGTTCCTCCTTTCTTGGCCAAGATTAGTAGCTAAAGCCAGCAGCAAGCCTAGTACTTCAAGGCCCGTTTCCAAGCCTTTCCGGACCTTGCTTGGTGTCACCGTGAGCTAGTTTATCACTCACCTTCACGTCCCCATCATTTTGATCCAAGTGGATCCTTAATCAAGTGAGTTTACTAACTAAACCTTACTTAATAAGTTAATTATGTTTAAGGATTGTTTAGATTAATGATAATCTAGAATGGTTAGATTAGCCTTAGAATGGATTATTGTTAATCTAATTAGTGAGATTAGCACCGTTGAGGATGGATTAGTCAAATTTAGTGGACATTATGTAGTTTTGATTCCTAGACCCTCACAGTTTTCCATTTTTGTAGACCGAAATGGGTTGCAAATTTGAGGTTGATTCCTCCTTGAGAAATGTTTTATATATCTTCAGCTATAACATATATTTTTCTCAAGATTTTAGAGATTTAAAAGAATGAGATATCAGCTCCGTCATTTATAAATAGAACCTCAGTTTTTGTTGGAACTGGTGACCTTTTAGGATCCTATGGGTTTTTATCAACTCTTAGGATTCGAATTTCAAAATGGTTTCTTCACAAAAGTTATTTTTAACACCTTCTAGTTTAACATACTCAAATTTCAGATCAAACAGACATGTTTTAGACCTTGAACCAAACTGATTTCGAAAAATAGACATTTTGAAAACGGATCCATTTTTTTGTACTAGATTGAGCGATTTACTGGGCCGAATCTAGAAAGATCTGGATTAAGTTATCTTCATGAAAAAATTTCTGTTATTTACAAACAGAACCTCGGTTTTCACTGGAACTGGTGACCTTTTAGGATTCTATGGGTTTTTTTTATCAACTCTTAGGGTTTGAATTTCAAAATAATTTCTTCACAAAAGTTGTTTTCCATATCTTTTAGTATAACATACTCAAATTTCAGATCAAACGGACATGTTTTAGACCTCGAACCAAACTGATTTCGGAAAACAGACTTTCTGGAAACGAATCCAGTTTTTGGTACTGGATTGAGCAATTTACTAGACCGAATCTAGAAGGATCTACGTTAAGGTGTCTTCATGAAAAATGTTTGTTTTTATGTGTCTTTTACAACATATTCAAATTTGAAAGTTTTATGAATTCGTTTGATTAGGTTTCCGGATTTAAATTTGGAGACATGCAAGTGAGCCCATTCTATCAGTTAAGGCCAGTTATGATGTTGTGATGGTTCTTGATGCTTTGCTTGCTGGAAATTGCACATTTGATGATGTGGTTGCTCTGTGTTAAGCTTGAAGGATTATGCGTGTTGAGGCGCGAATGATTATGCCATGGTTGTGGTGTTATTGGTAAAATGCCTGCTGGTTTGTGCATTTGATGATATAAGGTTGGTTTGTGACATACTTAGAGATTATGCTTAATGATCTTGTAAAATTTAAGAGAACTCGTCCTTGGTATGTGTCGGTGGACATTATTTATCCCCAACGTGTGTCGGTGGAAATTATCTATCCCTAGCATGTGTCGATGGAAATCCCTTATCCTCGTTGTGTGTCGATGGAACCGGCATGTGTCAGGTAAAACTGCCAGTGTGAGTAGTATTAATTAATTGGAATGTATATTGAGTTGAATTGATGGACTGACGTGTGTCGATAATTCTTGCTTAGATGTGTATCAGTAGTTCTTGCTCGTGTGAGCAATGATTAAATTGTAATTCTTGCTCATGTGAGTAGTGATTGATTTAGACATTCCAAATGGGATGTGAATTTGCTATATACACATGATTGTGATATGAACTGTGCTAACCTGCAGGGAGGGTCTGAGACAAGATAAGTTTCTGTGATTGTATGATTGTGTGGTTAGGACGCCCTAGATGTATTACCCTCCTAATCGGGGTTTAAAGCATAAACTCGCTAAAATTTATATCTCACCCCGTCGTGGGCTTCATTTTTTTCAGAACCGTAGAGTGGAGAATCTGGAGTCGAGCTGAGGTAATCTGAAATGTAGGTCAGATAGGACAATTTCTTTTTTAGAGTTAATCATTTGAAGTCTTGTGACTGTAGACCTTTGTATTTGACTCGGTGTGTATTTAAAAGTATGTTTTGTTTAAAAATCTGTTGTTCTGCTTTTCTATCTCGAGATGATTACTATCAGGGGATTTGTTATTCGGTTCTGCATGTGCAATAAAATGAAAGGGTCGGTGACTCGTCCTAGGAAGTCGCAAATTTTTATCAACCATTGAGGGATGGGCTCGCGCTTGAGAATCGGGGCGTGACAAAATCGGTCACGCCAAGCTCAACGACAAGCCAAGAATCGACCTGAGGGCCAGTCTTGACTTGGATGGGCACGACCGTGTCGACCACAAGGCCGGCCAAGGTGCCAACCAAGGGACTGACCCTCTAGGCCAACCAATCCTCTAAAGGAGTGGTTTGGGCGAGCGTGGGATACAGTGGCCGAGCCTTGGGTGTACGTAATTCAGTTTTTCAAGGTGTACCTTATGATCCATTTTCCGGCACCAGAACCAAATTGGATGATGGATTTTCTGGACCACCTTCTTGAGGAAGAAAATGACAAATTAAGGAACACTCTAGAACACCTTAGCTTCGTCATGAGGGAGGGTGACTAATCATTCTACCTAGATCTTTTTAGATATGGTCATGATTACTAAGGATTCACCCTGGGGATTAAGCAAAGTATCCAAGCCAAATGTCCCAATAAAAATAGGACACCTTGGAGCTAATTATGACTATCCTATAGCCTGGATGCCACCTTATCTTTTAGGGTGCCACTTATGCATAATGACTTGTCCCTTTAATAATGAGCAAAGTGCTCTTGTGGCCCAATAAAAATAAGACAAGTAAGGCTTCAATTAATGACACTAGGTCCTTAGATTTCCACCTTATAAGCCTAGGTGTCCACTTGAAGATTTGGTAATGATGACTTGAGATTTGCCTTGGAGAAGAAGTCAGTGGCTCATAAGCTTAGGCTTCCTCTAAAATCTTAGGTTATGATGAGCCTAAATGATGGCCTTGGTGAACAAGGCAAAGGCCAACCAATCAAGAGAGGACAATAGGCACCAAAGGGGCTTATGTGTCCCTTAGGACCATAGGTACATCATGAGCCTAAATTGAGTCTTGGAAAGTAAGCCAATAGGTGATCGCATAAAAAGATGGCAAGTGTTCTCTTAGAACCCTCGGCATGCAACCTTGTAAACTAAGCTTACCACTTAGATGCCATAGTCGTGCCACTCTAAGAAACATGGTTGGACCGCTTGGATGAGTAATAATTAGCTTGGTGCCTATAAATAAGAGGAGACCTTCTCATTTTTCTCACATTGCCATCCATTTCCTCCTCCCCCTTCTCCTTTCTCTTGGCCTCACATCCTCAACCCACCAAGCTATCTAGGTTGGTTCTCAAGTTTGCCGAGGTAAGTAAGGTTCTTTTTTCTCCTCTTGGAAGGTAGATTTCGTTGTTGAGGCTAGCTAAATGCTCATCCGTCAAGCCATGGGTGGTGTGTGATGTCTTATGTTTGGTTTTACTTGCAATTGTGGTTGGTCGTGTGCTTGTGTCATGTACATTCAGAAATGGGGACAAATACACTATCAATGCCAAAACTTGTGTACGACGCTCACTTTTGTGGCAAAAGTTTCTGTCGGATCACTTAAGTGCCAAATCGGAAGAAAAATTATTACTTTAGTACCACTGGCGAAAGATTCCGGCCAAAATAATTACATGGCTTTTAAAATAATAAAAAAATCGATAGGGCCTCTAAATGACGTCGTTTTCGGTCCTCCTTAAGAAAACAACGTCGTTTTTCTGTCCTATGTGGATGGCTTTACAGAAACGACACCATTTAGCTCACATGGGGATTGAAATTAGGGTTTCCGCTGCTCGGCCACTGTCATTCGTCCGCCGTCGCTCGGCCACCATCACTCGACCACCGTCGCTCAATCACCATTGCAGTTGCTCGACCAAGTGAGCGAGGAGAGTCTGAGATTGTTGCTCGAGCAATAAGTTGCAGGAAAAATCGAAGGCAAGGGCGGAGGAGGAGGAGGAAGAAGATGGGTCGAAGGTGCCGCTGGTGCGCTACTGCTGCTAGTGTGTTGCTAGTGTCGCTGCTGGTGCGCTGCCAGTGCTGCTGTTGGTGTCGTGCTGGTGCCATTGCTGGTGTGGGTATTCAAGGAAGAAGAAGACGAAGACGAGCCTTCCCTCTCTCTCAATTTGGGGATTAGGGTTTCAAAGTTGGGGGAAAGATGCCAAATGGCGTTGTTTTGGTGTTTGGATGCTGACTCAACTCTCCGACGAGCCACGTTGGCTTCAAAAATTAATATATATAAAAAAAGGCCATGTCGGATTTCCGGCCAATTTCATTGGCGTTGGCACTTAAATGATCGTTTTTCAAAAAATTTGGCACTTAAGTGATCCAACGGAAAATTTTGGCACCAAAGTGAGCGTTGTACACAACTTTTGGCATTGATAGTATACTTATCCCTTCGGAAATGAAACTGAGGTTCACTCGGAATGAGTTCATCCCAAGGCAAAGCCATCCAAACCATAAGGCCTTGAATCGGCATAAATAGTGTACCGGTTCCAAATCTCGCTTGGTGCAAGGATCACCCAAGGCTGCAAGGTCATAGATCGACATTGAGGCGTGCCGGTTCTAAACCTTGATCGGTATGGGAATCACCCAAACCCACAAGATCTTGGTAAGTAAGGCACAAAAGGGTGTCAATTCTAGGGTTCAGTTTGGTGCGGAGACCTTGCGCTTTATGTTGAATCAAACCAAGAGCTAAGGATCATTCATGGCACGTGGTGCGTTCACATCTAGTGCGGAGATCGACGCTAAGTGATCGATTTTAAGTTACGGACCAAGGATCATTCCTGGCATATTTATTAGTGTAGTGCGAGAACTCATGGCATACAAACGATTGAGCATGCCTTCAAGCCATGCATGGGTTGGCTAAGAGAAAAGATAAGAACCAACTTAGGTAATATACTTATGTGTGTGCACTTAAAAAGGAAAAAGCGTCCGTTGTCATATAGCATTAGTGGCGATGCCTCATTCATTGAACAGGATGCCCTAGTTGAGCTAGGAAACCCCTGAAAGCATGGGATACTTGACTTGATGGCTAAATGCCCTAGTTGAGCCAAGAGGCCCCTAAAAGTATGAAAAGCCCCTGAGAGTATGGGATGCTTAACCTTAGGCCGGATACCCAGCCTATGGTTGGAAGCCCTTGAAAGTATGGGAAAAACTGTTGATACTGTTAATGAACTTATTGTACGTGTTACTATGTGCTGTTGGTAAGCTTGTTTAGTGAAATAGCTTATTTGGTAAGTTGAAAATGGATCACATACAAATAATCCAAAGGTGGCAATAGACTTGCGATTGATCTGCCATCAACACTGTCTGCGAGTGTTGTAATTGTTAGGTTTTGATGATGAGATGTTTTCCTAGTAGAAAACTATGAATTTTTACTTACTGAGTTTCCCCAAAACTTACTCCCTTGTTTGGTTGATCATATTTTAAAATGATCAAAGATTAAAAATAAGATTACTAGTAATTCTAATGGAATAAATAAATCAGAGGTATTAAAAATTTTCTATATGGTCAATTTTCTATTGCATTTACCTTGTAATCATTTTGTTGATGGTTTAGGTAAAATTTTCTATATGGTCAATTTTCTTGTACTTGTGCTAGTTGATCGTGTTACATGCTTTCCCCTTATTTCTCGCTATGGGACTTGTTGTTCGGAAATTCTGACCCGTCATCCCACCCACAATTTTTTGGGGCCAACTGCCGAGTGCCTGATTCATCTGCAACATGCATGAATAAATACTACTCAATTTTATTTGTTTAAAGTTGCCCGCTTCACCCAAAAAGTCGAATTGCTTGTCGCCCTTTGAGCGAAAGTGCAAGAAAAGTTGGTTCTGGATTAACTGGCCCTGCATCTCAATCTGGATAACATTCCCATGGCTGAGGTCTTTAAACTCGTAGTCTCTACCTTCAGAGTCGATGATTGGAGCCTATTTGGTTCTTATGCTTGAATTCATACTTATGCATAGTCTGTATCAAATCGGCATTTCTGGAAATAAGGTAGCTAAATTGCAGTCCCAGTACTTCTTGGGAGTTTTAGTTTTTACAGTTTTTTAAGAAATTAATAAATAAATAAAGTAAAACCAATTCGGTCGAGGTGGGTGGTTCCACACATGAAATTGGAAATTGGACCAAAAATCATTGATTCCAATTTTTTCGAATTGGGAATTGAACTAATGTCACCTTGGAATTGTCTAGAACCGACCAGTTCAGTTCGCTTGGGTCTGGTCCCGACGGCTCCAGATCTGGTCGATTACTTTTGCTCGGCCCTAGAAGTCACATATTAAGCTCTTGATCTTAAACGTCTGACTAAAATGTGTGCAGCCATCTAGGACCATGACATACACCCATCGAGCAGTCTCATGTCAAACCAAAGTCCTTTCATGCCGCCATATTCCTCGTCCCAATACTCTGTCTTGCATGCCGCATTTTTTATTCCTCTTAAAGTATGAAACTGTTAAGAACATGAGAACACAAACTCAGAAAGATTATTATGCTGCTATGGAGTCAACGAAGGCAGAGAATGAAAGCATTGCAGAGACAGAGACTGCTGTCATTGAAAAAGGTCAGAAGAAGCGAAGTGCACAAGTCAGGGCCAGGGATGTTATCAGCCGTGTGTCTACACAATGCGATGGAAATAAGTCGATCTAAACAGCACGTGCCATGTGCTCAAAAGGAGAAGATAAGTTTGTTATTAGTTCAGTTTTCGATGTATAAGAGAATAGATGAGATAGTTCTTTTCTTCTTTAAGTCTTTCGGTCGTTCTGTTTTGTATAACAGCTGGTTCTTTCTTTTAGCTTCCAAATCATATAGAAGAGCTTCGCCTTCTTCTTCTTCATTGAGTCGATGTAACAGAAAAGTAATAATAGAGGTAGAGCACACCATTGAAATGTGCTCTGTGTTGTATTGCATATATTGAGAAAATACAAAAGAGAAGAAAGTTTCATAATCTTTCTTCAATGTTCATTCATCTTATTCATCTTCACATGGTATCAGAGCATGGTCGATCATCCGTGTTGAATAGTTTTCATGAATACTCGATCGTTTGTGAAATCAAATCGAAGGTGCTAAAGATGCAGAAGATCGAAGTGGCCTCTGAACTTTAATGATCGCAGCAAATCAAAGTAGCTATTGATCATTCTCGTGTGTTGTTTTGGAGATTTCAAAGTGTTTTGCATTCGATTCAACTATTCTCTGTTAAGATCTTAACATTGCTGGTGACATGAACAGAACGTCATCTTGTAAGATCAACAGGTAATCCTGATTTCAGTCACAGAATCGTCTTTCTTCATCATCAAACCTCTACGAACACAGAAATGGCAGCAAGAACATAGAAGTGTCCCTTTCCAATACATGTTAACATCTCTAATTTTGTCACAATCAAACTTGCTGAAGATAATTTCCTATTGTAGCAAGCACAATTTCACAGATTTCTTCAAAGTCAAGAACTTTTTGGTTTCATTAGTGGTGAAATTCCTTCACCTCCTCGAACATTACAAGCTAAAACTAAAGACTATGAAACTGAAGCCATAAATCCATATTACACGGATTGGACAAGAAATGATCAGCTTGTATCATCATGGATTAGTGGAGCTGTATCTGAAAATATTATGAGCTTGATCATTGGCTTAGAAACTTCCTACAAGGTATGGCAAATACTTCTCAATCGCTTTACTCAGAAATCAGTTGCTCGAGAGTTTGAACTGAGAGAAAAACTGCAAGCATGTCAGAAATGAGATCGAGTCCTTTATGTTTATCTAAGAGAGTATAAGTCCATCTGTGATCTGTTGAATGCGATTGGAAAACCTATAGATGAGATAACCAAAATGTTTGGTGTTCTTGAAGAACTAGGCTCTAAGTATGAGAACTTTCGAACTACTATCTACTACTTGAAACCCCAGCCAGATTATGATGAAGTGATAGCACAGCTTGAACGATTTGAAACAAGGCTAAAGACATATTCGATGAATCAATTTAACCATAATCTAACCTATTTTGGACAAAGAAATTCTGAGACACAACAGAAAGGGAACTCTGAAAGAGAATATAGCTTTCAGAATTCTGGTTTTGGAGGTCAAAGAGGTAGTAACAGAGGAGGACGTAATTTTGGTCGAGGTCGTGCAATGAACAATGCAGGTCGTAGTTATGGCTATTCAGGAAGAAATCAGCACTACAGACCAAACAACTTGAATCAGGATCGAGTCAATCAACAATTCAGGCTGAGGATTGATTACTCTAGTCCTGGACAGGGGTTTCGACCATATGCAAGTTATTCACAAAGGTATCAAAACACCAAATCTTATCCAACTCCAATCTTAATGCCTCAGAAACACTTGCAGGATGAGAAAACAACATAAAACACTCGGTTAGAGTGTCAAATTCGTAAACGACCAGGACATGATGCTCTTTGTTGCTGGTATCGATTTGATAATTCATATCAGGCTGAAGAGATTCCAACAGCTTTGGTAGCAGTACATCTAGAGGATCCAAGAGGAAGTGAGTGGTACCTTGATATCTTGGAGCAACGGCACATATCGATCTTGATCCGGTATTCTTCTCAACTCTACTCAATATCTTCGGAATCGATACAGTCATGATAGGTAATGGCTCATGTCTACCTATTACTTATATTGGTGATATGTAGTTGAATACAGAAAACAACACATTACCTTTAAACGATGTCTTGATTGTTCCTGAAATAAAAAAGAACCTTCTCTCCGTTTCAAACCGACATATGACTATCCTTGTTTGTTTGTTTTTGATAAAATTGGGTTCTATATAAAGGACAACCAAACCAACAAAACAGAGATGCTCGGAAGGAAAATTAGAGGACTTTACTGTGTGGATCCACAAACTACAGCAGCATACTTTACTCGAAGACACAAAGTGATAGCAACAGATGTGTGGCATCAAAGACTAGCTCACACAAACTTGAAAATAGTGAAGCATTTACAAAGTCAAAACTTGATTTCATCAGAGACTAGCTCACACAAACTTGAAAATAGTGAAGCATTTACAAAGTCAAAACTTGATTTCCTGTAATGCACAATCTGAATCCATATGTAGCAGTTGTCAAATAGCCAAAAGTACAGCTTTACCTTTTTCATTATCAGACTCTACATCTACCATACCCTTAGAAAAGATACACTGTGACATCCGGGGTCCTTCACCAGTGAGATCTTTTCAAAACTTTCAATACTATGTCATCTTTGTAGACAATTTCTCTCGCTATAGCTGGATCTATCCAATGAAGCTGAAGTCAGACTTTTATGATATCTTTATCATATTTCAGAAACTAGTCAAGAAGCAATTTTATCATCAAATCAAAATGTTTCATTGTGATGGTGGAGGAGAGTTCACAAGTAACAGATTTCAGAATCATTTGTGGAATTGTGGTATAAAGTAGAGTATGTCTTGCCCTCATACACCAGAACAAAATGGAATCTCATAAAGGAAACATCACCATATAGTTGAATTGGGGTTCGCTATGCTGTATCATTCTAGAGTTCCATTGAAATTCTGGGTAGATGCTTTCATAACAGCTAACTATATTGTCAACATTCTTCCTACACCAAAGTTACAAATGGTCTCTCCCTATTACAGACTTCATAATCAGCAGCCTAGCTATGAACATCTCAGGGTATTTGGATGTGCTTGCTATCCCTGTCTTCAATCTTATGCACAACATAAGTTCGACCCCAGATCTCTTACCTGTATATTTCTAGGCTATAGTGAACGACATAAAGGGTATCATTGTCTTGTACCTACTGATAGTCGTATCTATATTAGTCGCCATGTGGTCTTTGATGAAACCTTCTTTCCCTTTACAAAGAAGGTAACATCTGACTATGATCAGTACACAACTCTGTATAAACAATGGGCAGAAGAAGTTAATCTTCTTGATTCCACAAACACAATCTCAGTGGATAGTCACTCCAATAACCATACAACAAATTTTCAGTTACCTCCTCCTTTAGAAGTTGATCACACCCATACATCACAATCTAAAGGTGTGCCACATATATCATCTTTCCCACAGCTACAGTCCGACTCTGTTGCCACAGAGCAACAAGATCCTCTGTCTACAATTGTCGAACCAGTTGAACTTGACATTGATCAAGAGCAACCAAACTTAACAACTACTTCCTTCGGTATTTCCTCTGCTCATCATATGCAAACTCGATTGAGATTTGGCATCATCAAACCAAACCCCAAATATGCATAGTTGGCTGACTATAAAGTACCCTTGGAATCAAAATCAGTTAAAACAGCCTTAGCTGATAAAGGATGGTACAAAGCCATTCAGGATGAAATGGATGCTCTGCATGAAAATCAGACCTGGCTATTAGTTCCTAGAACTAAACAGATGAATGTTATAGGCTGTAAATGGGTGTTTAAAACTAAACTAACACCTGATGGCAGTCTAGATAGATTAAAAGCTTGCTTAGTTGCGAAGGGGTTTCATCAAGAAGCAGGGATCGATTTTACTGAAACGTTTAGTCCTGTCATTAAGCATGCCACTATTCGGATAGTTCTCTCTGTTGCAATGATGAAGAATTGGACCATACATCAGCTTGATGTTAAAAATGCGTTCCTCCATGGTACATTAAATGAGACAGTATACATGGAGTAGCCCCCTGGCTTTATTGATCCTCAATAGTCTCACTGTGTGTGTCTTCTTAAGAAGTCCCTATATGGGCTTCACCAAGCGCCACGAGCATGGTTTGATAAATTTAGCAACTTTCTCCTGGAGAATGGATTCTTCTGTAGTACCATTGATCCTTCTCTCTTCATGCTTCACACTGGTTCAGACACAGTATTATTACTACTGTATGTCGATGATATAGTGCTGACAGGTAGCTTAGCTTAGCTACTAACTACTTTGATCAAGTCACTGAGTCTTCATTTCCACATGAAAGATCTGGGCCATCTTCATTACTTTCTCGGCATTGAAGCCAAACGTTCTTCTCATGACTTATTTCTCTGTCAAACTAAGTATGCCATTGATCTTCTAACCAGAGCTCATATGACCAATTGCAAACCCGTATCAACTCCTCTTCAACTTCGATCAGTTGCTATGATAGATGATACTACTCTGCTCTCTAATCCACTTGAGTATAGAAGTGTCATGGGTGGTCTTCAATACTTAACAATTACCCGTCCTGATCTTGCTTATGCAACGAATACTCTATGTCAGAAACTGCAACATCCAACAGTTGCAGACCTTCATTGATTGAAATGAGTACTTCGATATGTTAAAGGCACCACTCATCTTGGTCTTTTTCTCCATTCTAATAGCTCAATAGCCCTCTATGGCTTCTCAGATGCTGACTGGGCTAGGTGTACTGACACTAGGCGATCCACAACTGGATATTGTGCGTATCTTGGCTCAAATCTTCTCTCGTGGTCAGCTAAGAAGCAACCAACTGTCTCTCGCTCTTCCACAGAAGCTGAATATCGAGCTCTTGCCTCCACTACTGCTGATCTTACTTGGATCAATTTTGTTTTGCACGATATTGGTACATCTCTTCCGTCTCCAACTCTCTTATTTTGTGACAATAAGTTTGCTATCTCCCTTATAGCTAATCCAATCCTACATGCTTGTACCAAACATATCGAAGTTGATTTTCACTTTGTTCGGGAGAAAGTCTCCTCAGGATCATCAGTGTTCGCTATGTTCCCAGCCATCTTCAACTTACAGATATTTTTACAAAGTCTTTGTCGCACTTTGCTCATTCTACTCTTCGCACCAAATTGGGTATGAGATTCTTATCCCTTCCCAATTTAAGGAGGGATGTTAAGAACATGAGAACACAAACTCAAAAAGATTATTATGCTGCTATGGAGTTAACGAAGGCAGAGAATGAAAGCATTGCAGAGACAGAGACTGCTGTCATTGAAAAAGGTCAGAAGAAGCGAAGTGCACAAGTCAGGGCCAGGGATGTTATCAGCCGTGTGTCTACACAATGCGATGGAAATAAGTCGGTGTAAACAGCACGTGCCATGTGCTCAAAAGGAGAAGAGAAGTTTGTTATTAGTTCAGTTTTCGATGTATAAGAGAATAGATGAGATAGTTCTTTTCTTCAAGTCTTTCGGTCGTTCTGTTTTGTATAACAGTTGGTTCTTTCTTTTAGCTTCCAAATCATATAGAAGAGCTTCGCCTTCTTCTTCATTGAGTCAATGTAACAGAAAAGTAATAAATAGAGGTAGAGCACACCATTGAAATGTGCTCTGTGTTGTATTGCATAAACTGAGAAAATACAAAAGAGAAGAAAGTTTCATAATCTTTCTTCAGTGTTCGTTCATCTTGTTCATCTTCACAGAAACATGCGGGAGATGTTGACCACGTTCCATGAACAACGACGTCTCCATACTTTTTGTTTTCTTTCCATCGCACGCACGCACGCACGCTTTCCTTCTTCTTTTAGTGTGTATACAGAACCAAGAACGAGGTCCTTTCCGATCCCCTCTTTCTGGCCGGCGTGTTCAATGAAAGGTAAGATTTCGCATCTCGCCTGCAACATCACAACATTCGACTTATCTCCTCATGCTATTTGTAATTCTTTCAGGGTTCTTTTACTGCCCAAATTATCTCTCTCTCTCTCTCTCTCTCTCTCTCTCTCTCTCTCTCTCTCTCTCTGTTTTCTTTTTTTTCTTTTTTGGGGAAGGGGAGTTTCCACCGAGAAAGCCTCAGACTGATGCCGACCGATGACGGTGCTCCCGAGGGTCCTAGGACGGGAACCGCCCTGTCTTGACTGCTGGACACGGGACAACGTCGATGCGGTGAAATCGAGTGATTGTGGGATTCGGTTTGCCATTTGGGTTGGCAAAGTATCTTTCTGCTCACATCGACTCGCAAAATTGGCAAATGTTCATAGCCATCGTCGGCACGCTCGTCCATGGCCGAATGCGTTCAGGCGTCGTGTCGTCATGCCTCCGCATCCCCGGACCTCTCTTCCTCTGTTTTTTATAATTTTGGGCTCGCGGGGATTGGCTGTCAGGATCTTTCGCTCGTCATCAAGTCCTGCGGCCATGGATGAGCCACGGGCGCCAGATTTGTGGACCAGCCGGCTTGCGAGCCTTGGGCGAGGCCAGATCTCGAGTCTAGATCCATTCCGCCATGACGATGGAGGCAACCTACAAGCTCAAAAAGCAAAAAGATAAACAGAGGAAGACCGAGCCGTTGTGCTGCTGTCGCTAGCAAATATCACTATTTTTTATTTTATTTTGGATCTTCTAAATCATTCTCGCAGGAGATCCGGACCTTTTTTTTTTCCTCCTAATCCTTTGATAGAAAAGATTCATTCTCTTCATAAAATAGAGGAGGTAGAACCAATAGAGATTACTTTTTCGATTCATCCCTAGAGTTGAATATCTCATTCAATAATTGTTTTTGATCCTATATGCAATAATCCATAGAAAAGGCAAATCCCTTGTGGTAAATCAGATTCGGCTCTCTTATTGATAGAGTGAATAGATCTCTCATCGTGCCATGGATTCCCCCTCTCCCCCACCGTGGCACCGTCGGGACGATGACGGCACTCCCGATTCATGTACCAGCGGCCGAGGGTCCTAGAACGGGTACGCCTCTCTTGCCTGCTCGACAAGAACGTCGTCCACGGGTTGTGGGATTTGCCATTTGGGTTGGTAAAGCAATAGCATGCGAACTTGATGGGACAAGTGTTTTTCTACTCAGGTCGACTCGCAAAATTGACCCATGTTCATGGCCCTCGTTGGCTAGATATTTTGGGTATAGTTGAAGCTGCGTCCTTTGGGAAAAGAACGGCCATGTCACTCCCTCATCCTTGAAGATTTGAGGTGTGACATCCATGGCCGCACAGATCTCTCTGGGCAGATTTTTATTTTGGTAGTATGAAGCCATGAAACTTTTCTGATGCTTACCGCATTGCTTCCCTGTCGCGACACCTCTCCTGTCAGGGATCGGTTGATGTAATGACATAGATCCCCGTCCTGCACTGGGTGCACCCATTAATTTCTCGAAAGGGAAAGAGTGAGTCCACCACCAGGGTACCTCAACAGCACTGCTGGCTTTGGCTGTCGAGGAATGATAGTTCTTTATTGTAGTCATCCAAGGGTATTTCAATGTGCTTGTGTCCGTGCTTTTCTGTGTTGATTTGGGAGGTTTAATACCTAAACTTCGACCACTGTGGGTTCCTGATGAATTTGTTCCTCCTTCTCTTGGCATGTATATGATATGTAGGATGGCTACAGTCTACGCTTCGATCCTAGCAACAGGATTTTCTTGTAAGGGATTATAATTTTCGAGATAACCACTGCACATGAGGAATACCTGTCTTTTTTACAATGTCCTGAATTCATGTCATTTTCGACCAAAAAAAGTATTCACATCATCCACCATTTCTATGAATTCACTATGGAATTTCCATGACTCCATAAGCTCTAAGTAAAGACAAACTGTGCGTGGCAACCTTTCTATCATGATCATTTCACATGAAGTAGGTCTTTACTAGACATTACAAACAGCTTGCATGAGATGAGATTCTAGTTTCTGCTGTAGTACTCGGAACTTGTTATTTTACGTACATATGTTCTTGTGTTGGTCCTCTCTTCTGGGAATTTGTTCATGAATGTGCTACGCCATTGGAATCTAAGAGCAGCATTCATGACAAATCTCTTACTTTTGATATAAAACAGGGTTCGTGGTGCCTGGTACTGATTGTCAAATCTATAACAAGTCTGATTCACGCATAATACTGATCCCAAAGTCTCATGTCGACAATGGTGCTGCTCTCGGCAGCATGGTCAGAAGGAAACTTGTGCGAGTAATCCAGCCGAACAGTTTCATAGATGTGGACAGTCGCAAATACGACCTGAACAGAACAAACTGCCACATCCAGATAAAGATTGTTGCTGCCGATATACCTGCAGATGGTGGCAAAGTTCATCTGAAACATCACCACGACGCTGCATATCCCAATGGCGTCAAAGTGGCAACAGTGGAAGTGGTCTTCCTTCATTATCAAATCGAGGCCAAGGTAAGATGTACCTTACTTGGGGGGAAGGAGGGAGGATCATGGAGGTCCCCGACAAGTCCGCTATCACAGGAGTCACAACGACTATGCACCAGAATAAGGAAATAAGAGGTAGCATTCCCAGATTCTTCAGGTAATTACTTCTAAAAATCTGGAATGCCATTTTGTTGTTTTCGTTTCTGCTGTTGTCATTGAAAGGACTGGTCGATGTATTGACTGATTTCCATACTTCCCAGTCGATTCATCTGCTGGAAGAGTGAACATGGAGATTATGGCAAGCTGCTTTTATGTCGAGCTTCGTTGAGGTATGCAAATGCATATTTAATAGATCATAATGTTAAATGGAAAATATACACGAATCAGAAGTCCACTGTTAAACCTTGAAATTAGTCTGATTCTTAGCTACGATAGGTACCTCTCAGCAGCATCAGTTTTAAGGTCCCACATCTTGGTAGTGAGAAATAATTACAAGTCAGCTGTTGATAGAATATGTTTTAGGTAGTATCCGATGAAAAGCCCTTTATGTACAAGGATGAAGATTTATGTCCCCTTGGTGCATCTTTTTTCTGTAATAAGAAATAGTGTTTCGATTGTTAAGTTTCTATATGATAGCATTTTAACGACTTCTAAGATTTCTAGGCATTGCTGGGCTTACTCATTGACTGTAACAAGACACTGAATTTTCAGATGTTGCGATTGATAGACTTATTGCTTACCAGTTTTATCATTGCTCCGCTATATTATAAAGTATAGTCCTCGTCGAAATGCCAAATGCTTCTTTTGTTGCTCTGTTTATACTGTTTATTGTACGCGTGAGCATCGGTTGGACAGCTTATTGCGGTGTTAGTGCATTTAATGTATCATTTATAGCAAGAATTATACAGCATTAACTTTCATTTTTGTCAGGTCAGGTTGAAAGCGTGCCAAGGAAGTTCATCTGGGAATCTGGACTCTGTCCGTACCCTGCATTTTTATGTTGGACTTCAGCTGCTTGCTGAAGCATGTGTATATGAATTGTCCATAAGTTTGTTTAGGGCCTCTTTTAGTATCAACATAATCCTATTGAATTCCGTAACAAGGTTGGTTTGATCGAATGTAAATATATGGTATTTTGAGGATGTAAATATATGAAACTTTGATCCCCGACCGATGGAAATTGGATTCCCATAATGGCTCTTGGATTTGTATATTCTCCGTTTTCCTTATCACTTCCTTCTTTGTCGATCGAAATTCCAGTTCATTGGTTTAGTTCTTTTGAATCATAAGATTCACAACTACCCACTATGTCATGCTGATGGATTGCTTCCGTTGTCAAACAGCCATTGTTGTTCTGTTCTGTTTTCATGTGGGGAAGTGGCTCAATCCAATTACTTTTATAGATATCTTCCAAGGAGAGAGAGAGAGAGAGAGAGAGAGCAGAGTATCTAATATTTTATCCTCCATCATATTTTACCTTATCCGATCCGAAACCACATCTCGTTTTCCTCGTACGTACCGGGACCAACCCTGCTCAAATGACGATGCCTCGGTCCCCGCCTGCCCCACTTAAAATGTTGACCAACAGCCGATTTCTCTTGAAAATCCAAAGAAACTAACAGTCCGTTTTCGTGCTTAACTTCAAAGATCCTTGGAAATTGGGCAGAAACTATTCTAATATACGTCACATCGCTTACATATTGAGTCGCCGTGGACCTCTTAAACCAAAAAAAAGAAAGTTCTTATGAATTTCATATGCGCTTATATGTCTCCCTCTATTTAATAATCTAAATTGTTCATGTGCGATGGCATATTGGACGCCGATGCGGTGTTTCAATTGGCCTTAATATATACGTATTCTTTATATCCTAAAGCTTAGAATTCTTGGTGGGATTTTCACCGCAAGATTGGTTTCTTGTAAATTATTATATTAAGGGAGGCTTTTTGTTTTATAAGGTATCTGCAGCGTGCTCTGCAGATTTCTCCTATTAGGGTTTGGTGGTGATTGGTTACACGAGATCTTAATCTGGGTAGTTAGATGTTGCACCGGGCAATAAATTGTCACTTCAAAATTTGGCGAGTGGGAAGATGTTTTTATTTTCCAGCCGAGAAATAGCGGGACTAGACGCAGGATTGTGGTCCCAGTTGAATGGGAAAGAGGACGTCAAGTCTCCAATTGTTGATTTATCGGACCAACAGGTTTTCTTTTACAAAAATTTCAAACTCTATAATTTTATTCGAATAATTTCCTTTATCAACTCATTAGCAATCTAAGGGTGAATTCTTCAAAAGAATTTTGAAGAAGAGAGAGAGAGCTCACGACGCGTTGAAAGAAGGGGGGTGTTGGAGGGGCGGTGGATGGGTGTTCTGAAAAAGCATGAGTGGGACTTGGGAGAGAGCGAGGGGAGAGAAAAAAAAAAACGAAATCTGTCACATGCACTTAAACGGTGTATATGTAATGAAAATCTAGTCGATGGCAAATTTAAGATTTCATTAATAAGTTGATAATCTTTTTAACATAAGAAAGTATAATGACAAAATTTGGGAGAAAGCTCGTGACATATAAGTGATTATAGGAGGGAGGGAGGGGGAGAGAGAGAGAGAGAGAAGCGAGGGTTCTGACGAAGCATGAATGGGATTTGGGAGAGAGCGAGCGGAGAAAAAGCCAATTAAAAAAGTGAAAGCTGTCTCATGAAATGTCATGTGGACTTTAACGGTGTAAATTGAATAAAATTCTAATCAATGGCAAATTTAAGATTTGAGTAAAATTTGATAATCTTTTTAAAATAAGAAAAGATCATGACGGAATTGTGATTAATTTTAAATATCGGTAGGGAATTTGGCCAAAGAGGTTTGGAATTTTGGAAATGGAGAAATTAGGAGATTCCCATTGTTAATAATTTTGGAGAAGGAAGAGAAATTCCTGCACCTTTTGTCGGGAATGTCAAAACTAATGAGAAAGAAAAAAGACTTCAAGAGCAAAATTGGAAGAACCAAACGAGAGGGAAAGTTCAACGCTTTATCAACGGTGGAAAAGTCATACGCACGAGAGGACGACTCATCGTGTAGGAACCAGACGGTTTGACCTCAAGAATAGGAGAAATGATACGAGCCAAGATCTAGAACCACGTGATAGTATATCTAATAAAGTAGAGCCGACAAAAATGGGTTGCTTAGATTTAATGGCCCAATTCAGTGCGGATATTCTTTTTTTTTCTTTTTTCGGTAAAATAGGTTAAATTGGGTTGAGAAAAACTAAATCCCTAAAAACATATTATGAATGAAGTAGTTTAGAGCACGCATGACGACCATTTTTTTATCCGATTTTCTATATTTCTATTCCCAAGAAGTAGGTTCAAAATAAAAATCTGTTTTGTAATGCAATTTTAATTTTTTTTTTTTTATTTTAGGATAAATTTTTAACACATAAATAAGGTTGAAACAAAAACAAGAAGTATAAATTTTCTACTTTTCTACTTATGGAATAAAAACGGAAATAAATAAAAAATTCATTGCTGATCCTTGTTGCTTGCCACCCGCCTATCTGCTTGTTAATGTACGATTTCTGCTTTCAAGTCAATTAATTAAGGATTTACGATTTTTTGAAGGGAGATATTTAAGAAGGCCTAATGAATGGAAAAGAGTATGTGACTTTTGTTTAGTGGCTTTTTGTCCCTCATGGATCAGACAGAGAGCAATGATCGGGGAGGACAAAAAGAGGCATTGCTTTTGGGTATTCTATCGAAACAATTATTAACCAAATCTCCAACCACTCTCAAAAGCAGATGTCATTAGAAAATTGCAAACTGAATACTTAATGTTGTTAAATCAATAAAAAAAAAACCCTAATAAACAACTAAGAATGATAAAAGGAGTTGTTGAACTGCAGATCAAAAGAGGGGTCGCATGATTCTTATCTAATCATTTGCGAAGTCAGCGATCGAAGATCCGTTCTTGTTGTCTTGTTATTTTGTGGTCTCTATGTGCTAGTTTGCTTATGCACTATGCAATTCGCACTGATGAAATAATGTGGGTGTGCAAATTGATATTTTGTATGATGCACTGGACGAAGCCCCATGTTTTGGCAGGTGTTTGATTTATTGTTTTATAGAATTATAATATGTTATCTTTTTCTCAATATTTACAAGTTGTCGAATTGCCATTATTTCAAGAAATGGGCTTTACAAAACTAAAAAAGAGATCATCATCACTTACTTGGGAATATCTAAAATCATCCAATGTAACTATTCGAGCCAATGATATTGTAATTCTATTAAATAAATGAAAATCGATGCCAAACCAAGTAAAAACGCTACCTCAATTATGAATTGGCTAAACCAAGTTCACTCGTTAATAAAACGATTCTTACACACAAATAAAACTCTTGCTCAAAGCAAAGATTCAAGTTATCCGCAACTTAAAGCTTGCACTTCAACTTGGTTGTGCTTCCATTCTCTCCACCGAACTTCCTTATAATTGAACTTATGTTCAAAAGAAAACCCTTACAAAGTACTAGAAGAGACAAAAATTGGCAAGAGAGCTGCTGGTCAAGTATTGTTTATCATACACATGAAATTTTGAAAATTCATTTTAAGAAAACTCCCAATTGAGTTCACAACATCTTAAATTATCAATCCTCTATAATTTCTCAGTTTAACAATTTCAAAGTCTCGTAGTTTAAGTTTCACTAAATTCTGAATTTCAAAGCCTGATGAAAGCAGGTATGACGTTCAGATACGAAAGTCAACATCAATTTTACTTTCATAATCCGTTCATTACAGAATAATAATTTGCAACGCCTATATAAGCATGTTATAAATATAAATAATATAATATTAGGGATATCAAATGAAACATAATTTTGTTTTATTGATACGGTCAAGCGACAGTTTCTCGTTGCAATTGTTGCGCTTTGAATAGTACTCAAAATTTATGGAATTTGCATGAGGATAAACTTCGATAATTCATTATTTCATAAAAATTGCTAATATACCTATGGATTATATGGTTTTCTCCTTGGCATTTCTTTGACAAACCAACTTATGTAAATACATAACATAATTTGTGTTACCTGCCATTAGATCTCAAGTCGTAATCACCTATTTAAGTATATTTAAGTGATCCTGTTAATATGATAAATCAGAGGTGTTTATAGCGTATTACCTTCTTTTTTAGCTTATTATATTCTAAATGATCAAAGATTAAAAATAAGATTAATACTAACTCTCCCAAAATGAATTATTCAAATCTTTTACTCAGTCATTGTGTCTCGTGCATACGACGACACGTGGCCAGATGTCCTCGTACCGATCAATACGACCGCCTTTTTATGCAAAACGACACTCACGGCCTACGACGCCGATGACGACGGCTGCTTGTTCTGCCCCTCCCTATTCTGCTCCATCGCCTAGGGGTCCTGGGATGAGTACTGCATTCTCTTGCGTGCTGGACGGCTCAGGGAGAACACCCGTTGTTGGGGTCGGACTGTTTGGTGGACGTCGAGGGGTTGTAGGATTTGCCATTTGCTCGGCAAAGCAAGAGCCCGTCACCCCCCGTCGCCGTCAATCTCTTCCACCGCCTCCCCGCCGTGACAACTCTCCCGTCAGTGGGCAGTGGATGGTACTGACATGGACCCTCGTTCAAAGCCCAGGATGTTTGGTTAATAGATTTTGGGTGCAAAATTTTCTTTTTCTTATTTTTTTTCTTATGGGCACGTCTAGCCTTCACCTATGGTGCCTTCATCTCAATTCGAGTATTCTCTTTATTTTCGCGAGCGTGGGAGCAAGAATTCAAAAAGAAATTCTTAACAAAGGTAGACTTCTGTCACTTTGTGTGTTGCATTTCCCAATTTTTATTATGGTAGTTGCTCGGGCCTTTGAAGTAGTACAGATGTGAGAGACTTGAAGGGCTTTGCATTCGGGGGAGAAATCTTGTGAGCAGTTAATCTATAGAGGAGAGGGTATCCTATCAATTGGCCAATATCCTCTTTGCAAATTTATCCCGTGATCCTCCAGTTTATCCTTTGAGAAAGGAAAAATTATTAGCTGCACTCAGAAGACATGGGAACGTTGTTTGTCCATTCTTCTCGGAATTAGTTCATGAACGTGTTGCACCATTGGGATATGTCTCGTGCATTTAATTAAATGAGAGGAGACTATAAGTGATAAATGATATTTCTTCGGTGGACATCATCAAGAAACTCCACAGCCAGACGGAATCTGAGAGCAGGGTTATTGACAAATCTTTTACTTGGGACATGAAACAGGGCTCTTGGCACCCAGTACCGATTGTCAAATCAGGAACATCTCTGATTCACCCATAAAGTCTTATCCTGATGGTGCTGCTGGTTCCCGTGGCATGGTGACAGAGAAGCTGGTGCTAGTAATCCCGCTGCAGAGTTCTATAGATGTGGACAGTCTGAAGTATGACCTGAATAGAATAAACTGCTGTGTCCAGATAAAGATCCATTTTGTTTGTGATGCAATACTTTTAGAAGATGGTAAAGTTCATCCGAAACATGATGCTGCATATCCCAATGGCGTTGAAGTGGCAACAGGGGAACTGGTCTTTCTTCATTACGAACTGAAGGCCAAGGGTCAAATGTACCTTACTTGTGGGGAAGGAGGGAAGGTCATGGAGGTGTTTAAAGAGTCACTTATCAAAGAAAGCACAATGACTATGCACCAGGATAAGAAAATGAACTGGCAAATTCCGGATTTCTTCAGGTAAGTACTTCAAAAAATCAGAAATGCCTTTAGTTGCTTTCATTTCTGCTGCTGTCATTTATAAGGACTGGATGCTGTTTAGATTGATTAACATACTTCCCAGATGATTCATCCACCGGAAGAGTGGACATGGAGGTTATGGCAAGCCGTCCTATGATGAGCTTCTTCACAGTAAGTAAATGCTTATTTAATAGATCATTATGTTAAACAGATAATGCATGTGCTTCAGAAGTACATTGTTAAACCTCAAAATCAGTCTGATTCTTAGCTACACTATGTACCTCTCTGTGGTATCAGTTTTGAGGTCCCACAGCTAGAGATTTGGAAATGATTATGAAATAGATGTTGATAGAATATGTTGTAGGTAGTATCTGATGAAGCTCTTTATTTATAAGGAGGAATATATATGCCCCTTGGGGCATCTTTTTTCTGTAATAAGAAACATGGTACCTGGTTTTCGATTATTAGGTTTCTACATGAAGCGTTATTGATGGCTTTGTCCATTAATTGTAACAAGACATTGATTTTTTCTATTTCGATAGATCAGTAGAAGGACAATTCTGGATTTCGCGATTGATACTATCATTGCTCCAGCACATCATATGGTATAGTCTCAAAATGGCAAATGTTTCTTTCGTTGCCCTATTTACACTTATTATTGTATGCTTTCGCACATTGGTCGGACAGTTTATTGCGGTGTTAGTGCATGCAGTGTTTCACTGGGCAAGAATTATTGAGCATTAGCTTTCATTTGTTTTTTCAGGTCAGGTTGACCTCTTGTCAAGGGAGTTCATCTGGGAATGTGAACTCTGCGCATTTCCTGCATTTTAGCTTGGACTTCTGAAGAAATATTAGGTGAGCCGGCCATTCTCAGTTGCTTATGGCATGTATATCAATTTTGTATGGAAGCGTAAGTTGGTTTTTTCTCTCATCTCTTTTGTTTTATGTGAGTTTCTCTGTATGTTTTTGGGGATAACAAAAAATATAGTAATGGTATGATCCTTAGGCCCTGTTTATTAATTGGGCGAATAGTGTTTGACTCTATTCTTTTGTTCCTAGGAAAAAAAAAAAAAAAAGAACAGAAAGGCCACATACAGTGCAGCTAGCTGAAGACACAGAACACCACTTAACAATCCCATGTCGACTAGCAAGCCTATGAAGAACATGCAACCATGAGATAAAACGATGCTTGGGAATAGATGGATTGAACCAAATACATTGTGCCAATCAACATGCCGCTGCTTCACTCCAATAGTCTTCCATGCACTATAGGTAGTGAAAGAACTGGATGAACAAGGAATCCAAATCGATAAATCATCAACTGCTGCATTGGGGAAGAGCACCCCAGAAATAGCAGTTTGAATCTGCACCATAGTAGATCTTGCAGGGGGCTGGCACCATCCAAGATCGTTTATGACCTGGGACTCTTTGCAATTCATTAAAACACCAGAGTTAGAGACCACTCTTCTTCGGAATTTATCTAAAAATTGCTCAAAAGTATGCCTTGTCTTAGGGTTTTGGAAAGGTCATGACTTCTTAGTTGATTGCTGTATGCCACAACGTACAATTCCCCTTGAAACGTGATATATCTAAATCAGGAAAAATAAATGAAAGATCGATTATATATTTTCTGTTACAGGAACATAAATCTGAGTCTGAAGCCCAAACATCATAATTGAGTCTTCCGTCAAACAGGTTTCTACAATAGGTTCTTTGTGACAGCAATATCAGAAGAAATCTATTGACCAAACATAAAGCATGTTCAAGTGGGAGAAACCAATGAATCAAACACAGGAGATAACATGATCAGTCATCTTGAGAGTAAATTGTTGGCATTGTAGAGATCAATGACAGAAGTTGCATGAGATTTGAAGAACTTTCTAGTCATTAACTTGAAATTCATGAATCATTCTGAAGATACAATTAAGGCCCAAAGAGCTGCGACATTTGGTTCCACCCTACAGCTTGATATTAATAGACATGCCGTTTGTAAATAGAGTATAATAAGAACACATACCCTGTCGGTTTTTCTTCGTCAAGCCTGCCAATAAATTTACGGGAAAAACATAATCGAAGAACAGTAAGTAATTCTAGCCCAATCCCAGTCTCATGATCAATCGCTGCCTGATCAGACCTGAATGGTAATAAATGCGCACCTCAAATCTGAATGTCTTTGAGATACTGTAACACGAGAGCTTAAAGTTTATGCAACATATGGCACCTGCAGCCTCCTGCTGCAGATCACACGAAAATGCTCAACTACCTGTATCGACGTAAGAATAGCTTGAAAAACATCCATCGAACCTACTCTGATTCAATCATTACAAATGCTTAAAGTAAGAGACTGACCAGCAAGTGTTTGTACAGGCGTCCCTATATTGTAATCACAGTTTTCGTGGTTCCAGGCTTCGGTTCCGTGATTGTAATCCTTGCATCCGAAATCTGTAAAAGGGTCAGAGGAAGATGGTGTCAACTAGTGCCAGTAGGTCGCCATGAACTTCAAAATTCCACTGATGATTTGGGTCTCTTAATTGCCTCAAATATTGCTTATAGTGAATTTGAAAAATATTAAATGTACGTGTGGTAACATTAGAAAAGTTTCACATTTGCGGTATGGAGCAATTAATGTATATGAAGGTAAGTCCAACTAGATATATTGATGGGATATGATTTGGGTCCCAAAATTAGATTCTCTCTTAGCGATGGTTCAGTCAACTAGAATGTGTATTACCCATATAGGGGACAGTCCGTGGACTTGAAGGTTTGGGCATCCTCAGCCACGACTGACAAATGAGGGCCATCCTCAGCCAGCCAGCCACACAACGGATCGATGAACCTTTATTTTCTGCAATACATTAAATATACAACGAGATTATGATAAAGGAAACAAAAGATGAATGGTGAACATCTACACAATGGCTCAAAGGCCTATGAGAGCGGAGGATCAATTAGACTAACTCATCACCAGAGTTGCAATTACCCCGGCGTGGAGGTTGTTAAGGATCAGAAGTATAAGAAAACAAAGTTGGTGAAAGTAAAGAAGGATGAAGAATATGCTGCTGTAAATGTGTCAACAGCTACAGCTACATGTGCATATGAAGTCATCAAGAAGAATAGAGAAAATAAGATTGGAAGCTCGACTCTGGCCTTCATCAGTAGCACAACTAAGAACTCCACGTGTCCACGTGCTTTATTACTGAAGAATAGTTATTTAGTTTTGCAAGATTAACAGATTCTGTTAAGTCTGTTTTTCATCTTCTTCTTCTTTCAGTTTTTCGATCATGGTGTATATATACTGAAAGTGAGAGAAACTGAGAGATTGAGCTCTCAGATGAAAGCATTACTCTACTGTTCATAAATACATAATACAATTACAAACACTCTTCATTCATCAATGTTCTTCTTCTTCGTCTTCATCTTCTATTCAATCCATTATTCTTCACATGGTATCAGAGCAATCCTGAGAGCTCAAGTCATCTCTGCTATACTACTCAAAGCGATACAGAGCTCATGAAATCCAGACGATGTCAAGGAGTTCAAAGCAACTTCTGAGTTCTCTTTAATTGAATTTTTTTTTTCTTATGATCTTGAATCGTGCAAGATCAACAGGTGATCGTGTTTGTGAAAGCACATCTTCAAAGTTTCTAAAAATACAAAATGACAGCAAGAACACCGAAATATCCTTTTCCAATTCATGTCAATATATCTAACTTTGTTACAATAAAGTTAGCTGAAGATAACTTCCTGCTCTGGCAAGCACAGTTTCACAGATTCTTGCGAAGTCAGGATCTCTTTGGATTCATCAATAGAGAATCACCACCACCAGCTCAAATGTTGTAAGTTGAGGTTGAAGGTAATGAAACTAAAATAGCGAATCATGATAATATAAATTGGGTAAAAACTGATCAACTAGTATCATCTTGGATTAGTGGAGCAGTATCTGAGAATATTTTGAGTTTGATCATCGGGCTGGAAACTTCTTATGAGGTATGGCAAACACTTCTTAATCACTTTACACAAAAATCAGTAGCCAAGGAGTTTGAGCTAAGGGGAAAGTTACAAGCTTGCCAGAAAAGAGATAGAACATTGTCTGTTTACCTTAGGGAGTTTAAATCCATTTGTGATCAGCTTAATGCAATAGGGAAACCAGTTGATGAGATAACCAAGATGTTTGGTGTTCTCGAAGGTTTAGGACCATAATATGAAAGCTTTAGAACTACTATGTACTATCTAAAACCTCAACCAGACTATGATGAGGTTATTTCTTAGCTTAAGAGATTCGAAACTAGGTTACAGACCTATTCCTCGAGTCAATATAATCCTAATCTAGCTTACTATGGATAAAGAAAGTCTGAAGTTATGCATAATTCTAGTTTCAGAAATCAAAGAGATAATAATCGGGGAGGACATAGTTATGGCAGAGGACATGCAATGAATAACAAGAATCGTGGGTATGGCTATGCTGGAACAAGAAGAAATCAAAATTAAAGAATGAGTAATCCGAATCAGAATCAAGAGGATCAATATAACAAGCTGTCGAACAATTGGTCTGACTATGGACAGGGTTTTTGACCATATGCAAATCCTCCTCAAAGGTACCAAGCTACCAATGCATATCCACCACAGAGTTCAATTTCTAACAAGTGTGTGCAGGATGAGAAAATAACAAATAACATTCCTTTGGAATGTCAAATCTGTAAAAGACCAGGACATACAGCTCTTCGATGTTGGTATCGTTTTGATAATTCATATCAAGCTAAAGAAATTCCAACTGCCTTAGCAGCAATGCACATTGAAGATTCTCATGGCACTTAATGGTATCCAGATACTGGTGCCACAGCTCATATTACTGCTGATCCTGGTATCCTTCATCACTGCTCCTCATATAATGGGACTAATACTGTTATGATAGGAAATAGTTCATGTTTGTCAATTTCGTGTGTTGGCAATGCCTTATTACATACGGGAACCAGTTCTTTACCTCTAAATAATGTGTTGATAGTCCCTGAAATCAAGAAAAATCTACTCTCTATTTCAAAATTAACAGATGATTATCCATGTTCATTTATTTTTGACAAATATGGGGTGTATATGAAGGACAACTGCACCAATACAACAATGAGGCTAGGAAGAAAAGTCAAGGGACTCTATCAAGTTGATCCAAAAGTCATAGAAGCCTTTTTCACTCAAACGCAGAAAGCTATAGGAGAAGATGTGTGGCATCAGCGGTTAGCACATACCAATTTCAAAACATTGAAGTATTTGCATAATCAACATCTAATTCAATGTGATACAAGAACTCAAAACATATGTGGAAGCTGTCAGATTACCAAGAGTTCTGCTTTACCTTTCCCTTCGTCTACTTTGCATCTACTGTTCCTCTAGAAAAGATACGTTGTGATGTTTGGGGACCTTCACCAATTGATTCATTCCAGAAATTCAAATACTATGTCATCTTTGTGGACAACTTTTCTCGATATAGTTGGATGTATCCAATGAAACTGAAATCAGAATTTCATGACATTTTTTTCATGTTTCAGAAACAAGTGAGAATCAGTTTGATCATAGAATCAAAGTCTTTCAGTGTGATGGAGGAGGTAAATTTACTAGCAACAAGTTTCAGAATTATCTACAACAGTGTGGCATTAAACAAAATATCTCATGTCCCTATACACCAAAGCATAATGGGATCTCTAAAAGAAAACATTGACACGTGGTTGAGTTAGGAATAGCAATGCTTTATCATGCTAAAGTTCCATTAAAGTACTGGGTCGATGCTTTCATGACAGCCAATTACATTATCATTCTACTTCCCACACTAAAGTTACATATGGCCTCACCCTACAGTAAACTCTACCAACAGAAGCCTAGCTATGCACATATAAGAGTCTTTAGATGTGCCTATTATCCTTACCTCGGACCATACACACAACATAAACTTGATCCACAATCTCTCACATGTATATTTTTGGGATACAGTGAAAGACACAAAGGATATCGTTGCCTTTTGCCTACTAATGGGCATATCTATATCAGTCGTCATGTGGTGTTTGATGAAGCAGTCTTTCCTTTCACCAATCGACTAACAACTCAGTACAATCAAGGTACTGACTTGTACAAACAATGGATCAATGGAGTTACTTTTCTAGATTCCACCAATAGAGAACAAGTCAACCATAACTCAAATGAACAT
Source organism: Eucalyptus globulus (assembly GCA_014182545.1). Lineage (NCBI taxonomy): Eukaryota > Viridiplantae > Streptophyta > Magnoliopsida > Myrtales > Myrtaceae > Eucalyptus > Eucalyptus globulus. The sequence continues at coordinate 17,341,990 of CM024721.1, read as the reverse complement.
ATAGGGCCTTTGCAAGATAATGGAATATTACAGAGTACCCACATTGATACATCAAATCCTCCTGCAATATCACAAAATCTACCTTTCTTACAGCCACAATTGCATACAGTCCCTGAAGAACAGGAATATCCTACTCAAGCACCTGACCCACCAACAGAGACCACTACAGATCAAGTACAGATCAATCCTCCATCCAATACACAAGGTACACTATATGTTCATCCTATGCAAACAAGACTAAAGTCTGGAATTGTCAAGCCAAATCCTAAGTATGCATGTTTGGCTGAATATACAGTTCCTATTGAACCAAAGTCAATTAAGTCAGCATTAGCAGATAAAGGCTGGTATCAAGCAATGCAGGATGAAATGGATGCTTTATATAAGAACCAGACTTGGGAATTAGTACCTCGAACTGATCAAATGCATGTCATAGGGTGTAAATGTGTGTTTAAAACTAAACTTGCAGCAGATGGGAGTCTTGACAGACTCAAAGCTCGGTTAGTAGCTAAAGGGTTTCATCAAAAAGAAGGAATTAACTTCACAGAAACATTTAGCCCTATCATTAAACATGCTACTACTCACATTGTTCTCTCTGTGGCAATAATGAAGCATTGGCCAATTCATTAGCTTGATGTTAAAAATGCCTTCCTACATGGAACATTGAATGAGACAGTGTATATGGAGCAGCCACCAGGTTTCACAAATCCGCAGAAATCTCAACATGTGTGTCTTCTCAAGAAATCCTTATATGGCCTTCGCCAAGCACCACGAGCTTGGTTTGATAAATTTAGTAATTTTCTGCTTGAAAATGGGTTCTCTTGCAGCACCACTGATCATTCATTATTTGTGTTTCATCATGGCTTAGAAACAATACTCTTGCTGCTATATGTAGATGATATTGTGCTCATTGGTAGTTCGGCACAGTTGCTTTCCAATTTGATCTAGTCTCTGAGTCTTCAATGTCATATGAAAGATCTTGGCTATCTTAATTACTTTCGAGGAATTGAGGCCAAATAGACTTCACAAGATCTATTTCTTTCTCAAACAAAGTATGCTCTTGATCTACTAACTCGAGCTAATATGAGAGACTACAAACCTATTTCCACTCCCCCGTCGTTGAGAGCAGCCATCATGGAAACGAACAACATTCTCTTGACGAATCCACTTGAGTATCGCAGTCTAGTTGGTGGACTTCAGTATCTCACTATGACTCGTCCAGATATTGCTTATGCCACAAATCTCCTATGTCAGAAAATGCAACAACCAACACTAGGAGACTTTCACAAGCTAAAAAGGGTCCTTCGATATGTGAAGGGCACTGTTAATCTTGGTCTCTTTATACACTCCAACAGCTCCATGAACCTATATGGTTTTTCTGATGCTAATTGGGCTGGATGTAATACCACCAAGCAATCAACTACTGGTTTTTGTACATATCTTGGTTCCAATCTTATTTCCTGGTCAGCAAAACGACAATCTACAGTATCTCATTCATCAACAAAAGCTGAATATTGAGCTTTGGCTTCAGCTACTGCTGATCTTAGGTGGGTTAGTTTTGTTCTTGGTGACATTGGCATCTGCTTGTCTGCACCAACAACTCTATTTTGTGACAACAAGTCCACTATTTCTCTTACTCTTAATCCTATTCTACATGCTCACACCAAGCATATTGAAGTGGACTTTCATTTTGTTCACGAAAAGGTTTCCTCATGATCTTTAGCTGTTTGTTATGTTCCAAGTAGTCATCAGCTTGCTGACATATTTACAAAATCCTTAACTCGTTTAGCACATTTTACTCTTCGCACCAAATTGGGCTTGGGTCATCTACCCCTTCCCAATTTGCGGAAGGATGTTAAGGATCAGAAGTATAAGAAAACAAAGTCGGTGAAAGTAAAGAAGGATGAAGAATATGCTGTTGCAAGTGTGTCAACAGCTACAGCTACTTGTGGATATGAAGTCATCAAGAAGAATAGAGAAAATAAGATCGGAAGCTTGACTCTGGCCTTAATCAGTAGCACAACTAAGAACTCCACGCGTCCACGTGCTTTATTACTGAAGAATAGTTATTTAGTTTTGCAAGATTAACAGATTCTATTAAGTCTGTTTTTCATCTTCTTCTTCTTTCAATTTTTCGATCATGGTGTATATATACTGAAAGTGAGAGAAACTGAGAGATTGAGCTCTCAGATGAAAGCATTACTCTACTGTTCATAAATACATAATACAATTACAAACACTCTTCGTTCATCAATGTTCTTCTTCTTCGTCTTCGTCTTCTGTTCAATCCGTTATTCTTCACAGAGGTGACCTTCCATATTGACTGCGGCTCGAACCCCAACTATTTCACTTCGCTTATTGAGTACGAGGATGGGGATGGTGAGCTCGGCGCTGTCCACCTGAAGCAGGCTCTAGATTCCGACTCTTGGCTTCCGATGCAACGGTCGTGGGGGGCGGTTTTGGACATTGGACGGCGCTCGCAAGCTGCGTGCGTCGTTCTCGATCAAGCTCACCTCCCTCGACTCCGGCAAGATCCTGGTCGCCAACAACGTGATCCCCTCCGGGTGGCAGCCTAGACAGACGTGTCGGTCCATCGTCAGCTATGCTGTTTGAGAGTTGTGTGTGGTTTGCTTGGGAGACGGAGAATTGGAGATCGATCGTCCATGAATTTGGTTGTGAGTGTTTTATGTGACTGGCAAAGATAAAACGTAGGATGGTGTGAAATAAGAAATTATTTTGCTTTTCCCAACCTATGTGAAATCTAGTCAGCTATGAGCTACCCCTTGGAAAAGAGAGTAGTAGTGAAAAATGAATGATATTGTCCTTTGAAAATCAAGAATGATTCGAGTATTTATGTTCCTTGTTTTTTTGTGCTAATTTATTGTATTTGAAGCTTGAAAGCTTTTATGTTTTGCACCAACATATGTACCACTTCCAAAGTGATGGCTATTAATCGTGTCGGTCTCTATGCAAATGGTTATATTCTTCCCCATGAAAAAATGAAAGTTGTCAATGAAAATTAAAATTCCTTAATAAAAAAATATTCATAAATAAAACTAACGAACCAAACCTTTCAACATGTTCCTATCACTTTCATCTACTAGTACTTCACTTCATTTCTAGGAAATCAACTCGTCGTTCATCGAGTTTGCTCTTAATACCAACTCCAATATACATAAAAGAAACATCATCATTTGAAATTCCGTTCAATCCCAATCAAACTGCTGACTAAATTTAAGTTCAATTTCAATCATGCTACTGTCGTACAACATAAGATAGTCAACATCCACTTCAATAATTTTCAGTAAAAATTGATCGAAAGAATTACATTGACAAATCGTCAAATAGTTAAGAATTTAATTGGTAAAATTTAGACGTTTTGAACTGATCTAGCGTCCATATAATAGGTGTAGGACTTTTTTGGTAATTATGCAAGAAGAACTTCATCGACATGGACAAGGAAGAGCTGGGCATTGATGCAAATCAGTTTCCTGCCACCATTAGTTCGGTAAATGACCTAGTGTCCATCGTTAGCGAATCTTGTTCTTGATAGTTGACCTCGGTGTAGACGCGAAGTGCATCATCGGTTTCCTCAGAAGACGTTCAAGAATTCCGGGCCAAAGATGAAGAAAGTCAGCGACTTCGTGAAGGAAGTTATGCGGCATTTGCGGTTCTTCATCCAAAGTCAACGAGGGGCATTTGGTGGTTTTTGCCTTCCTTTAAAAAAAAAAATTCATTTATTGCAATTCCCTTTTAGCTTTTCCTGCTTTTCAATTTCTTATACCTTTATTCCCAAAAAATGAAAAATTTCTTATACCTTCTCTATCCTGTAGCTTGAATAAAATGTAGTTAAATCCAAACCCGCTTGCATTCAATTTCGAAGGCCCCCGATTGAGTCACTGAATCGTTCTAGACCTTGACTCAAAAACCCAAGATCGATTTGTGCTCCTTTATCAAATGTCCCCCCATCTGTTAACGCACAAGGACTGCGGTTGTGCCAAAATTTCCGATCCGTTGAAGGTGAGCGACAATCAATGTGGCATGTTTAACAATTCTCTTACTCATGTAATTCTAGCACGAATAACGCATCACTGCCATGTGTTATAATTGTCATGAAAAATACCCCATCCGGACTTTTGCGAAGCACTTTTGGTACTTGGGGCCCAACGGCTTAGGCTATATTTGATTACTTCTTGTTTTTCATAAGATGGATTAATAAGTTTGATATGAGACCACGTATTTGGGCTCATTTGGACCCAAATAGGGCTCGTAATATTCTTTGCCTAGTTTAATAAACCCGTAGTAGGTCCACTGAACAATTGCTTCCAGAGTTGGCAAAAAACCCTTCTTAGGTCAATAATTTGTAACCGATCATTCATATTCAAACCTTTCTAGGCGCCTTTTGAAAAATTCGTTAACACATTCTGAGCATTTAGGCTCACTTTTTCTTGGCCATTGAGTACTGTGGGTCCTACATGAGATCCAAATGAGATATAGCGACTAAAATGGCGAGAGCTTACAAGGACCGGCTAGATGTAATACTTACTCATCTTCTAAGATGCAACCTTTTAAGATTGCCACACGACGTCCTTCGCAGTACATACGAGATGAAATTACCTTTTAAGCTTATAACACTATAGATGCGTTTATTTTACTAAAAATAAATGATTTTAAAAATAATTTCTTGAAAATTGATCACTTGTATTACTCACAAAGTAAATAAATGAAACAAAATATTTTTATCATCCATGAAAATATTTACACATAAATTGTTGTCGATAATGAATTTATTTTTCATTGACTAATTATTTCAATTGATTCAAGCAATTACTTATAAAAATACTTTTTAAATTATTTATTTTATGGAAAACAAATGAAATCAACATGTCACTTTTGGAGGTTGCCACCTATAAATCACTAAAACCAGGAAGATTGGGAGAACTTGCTTGACCCCCAATTTGTTTACGAAGCCTAGAAAGTCTGATAAGAAGAAAAGAAACCTCGTCGAAATCGATTGGGACATGGCACGTGGAACAAAATCATGATGCTTTTACCTATAACATGTCTAAATAATGTCGAAAAATGAAATATGTGAAAGAATTAATAAAACAAATGGAAAGCTAGATAGTAGATATTTGCTCAAGATTGCGTAAATTTAGAGAGAGACTTTGTATATAAAATAAAGATACTATAAGTGCCATGACTTTTGTATGACGCCCACTTGAATGTCATAACTTTTTGTAGCGCTCACTTAAGTGCAATAACTTCTAAAAAATGTTCACTTAAGTATCATAACTTTTAATTGACCATTAAGTGCAAATTTTTTTAAAAAAATTCACTCTAGTGCTAGAAATTTGATATGGCATAACATTTGTGGTGAATGTTTCTAAAAAGTTACAGTACTCAAGTGTTTTTCACTAAAAGTCTTAAATTATATCCACTGTGACATAAATATCCTAAACTTCATTTTGTGTCACCAAAACTTCTAGACTATACCTACTATGAACTCAATACTCTGAACTTTTTTCACCAATTTGTTTTCCCCATAAATCTTGTCTATCATCTCCACTTCAGAATATTATGTTTTTCTACATTCCCAAAAATACCATCGTATGTAATATTTTACATATATGAATCCGTTATTTCTGTCCAAATTTCTTTGTAATCCATGTTATTTTGATGGATTACAGAATAAATAAAGAAGATGTTGTATAGTTTATTATTCATTTAAGTCATTTTAATGATATAAGATGTCTTAGGGGATTCACTTATTATCAAACACCATTTCAACTTGTTTTCAATGCAAACAAACGCAAAAAAATGATTTACTTTGAAACTAAATTCCTAAAAATATTTTTGAGCGATCAGAATTTTTGGTGAAATAAACCAACCTTATTTGTTCCATTCGCAAACACCATATACTTTGGAATGAACGCCTCCATGATTTCCTAATGCCACTCACCACTACACCATTATCGTCACTTGCTGCCATCACCATCTTTGCATTGTAGTCGTGCTGCATAGGTCTCTCTCTCTCTCTCTCTCTGTGCCCAACCAACACTCCCCCCAACCCACCCACCCCCACCACCCCCTCCCCGGGAGGCGGATAGATAGCGACCCCAACCCCACAGCCATGAAGAGGTTGCGAACTCGTGCAAACCTATATCTGGCATTACGCTAGGCAAGCCGACCTTCATCGGAGTAATTGACCGCGATGGTCATGGGTTGTGATCTCCACGTCGAGAAGTTAGAGCTCGCGACTTTCTTCATCCGTTTCAATGGGAATCACTCGGGCTACGTGACCATAAATATGTGGACGTGCGTTTCTATCGGCCTCCATGGCCGCTATCATGACCTCCTCGCTGCTGGTTGCAACTTATGTGCAGAGAGAGAGAGAGAGAGAGAGAGGTGACATCAATGGAGGTTCTCGTTGACCTCCATTCGCTTTGATGGTGGCGTTGGCACAGTGACGCACAGGTGAAGTTCGTATGGTCTGAGTTGGGTGGATTGGTAAAGAAGAAGAAGAAGAAGAAGAAGAAGAAGAAAGAAGAAGAAGAAGAAGAAGAAGAAGAAGAAGAAGAAGAAGAAGAAGAAGAAGGTTTAAAAAAAAAGAAAAAAAAGAAGAGTTCATTTCAGTAAATGAATGTTTAATAATTGAACGTGTTTGAAAAAAATAAATGTTGTCGTTCAAACCATTGAAAAATATGATTTCATGTAATGCGATTACTTGTAATGAGAATCCACTTATGTATTTCTTCTCAACGGAATCAAACGAAGCCTTGCATGTTTAATCCTTCTCGCCCTCAGAATGGCCTCGGGTATTTTTATATTCAAACAGGCCTCGGGTACTTTTAGGTTCAAACACTTCGTCTCCATAAAACTTTTGAGATCCAAAGCCTTGTTGTCTGCCGCTCCTCACCAAAACCTTGTCATCCTCCTCTCTATAAAAACCATGTTCACGAAATTGGTATGA